>NW_004624783.1:14261455-14295568 GCF_000247695.1 Heterocephalus glaber
CAGAAAAAGCATTTGACAAAATCCAACATGCATTTATGATAAAAACCCTACAAAAAATTTTAATAGATGGTCTCTACCTCAATCTGATAAAAGCCACCTATATAAAACCAACAGCAAATAGCATACTAAATGATCAAAACTGAAATCCTTCACAATAAAATCAGGAACAACACAAGGATGTCCACTGTCACCACTCCTGTTCAATATAGTTTTGGAAACATTAGCCATGGCAATGAGACAAGAGAAAGAAATAAAAAGAATAAAGATAGGAAATGAAGAAGTCAAATTGTCATTATTTGCAGATGACGTGATACTCTGCATAGAAGACCCCAAGAACTCCACCAAAAGTCTTCTAGACTTAATAACCAAATTCAGTAAAGTAGCTGGATACAAGGACAACACACACAAATGAATAACTTTCCTCTACACAAACAACAGACTCACTGAGAGAGAAATAGGGCAAACAATTCCTTTCACAATAGCATCCAAAAAACCGAAATATCTAGGAATCATCCTAACAAAAGAAATCAAAGACCTCTTCTCTAAAAACTATAGCACTCTATAGAAAGAGATTGAAGATGATATCAGAAAATGGAAAGACATCCCTTGCTCCTGGGTAAGAAGAATAAACATAGTGAAAAAATCCGTACTTCCAAAATTGCTATATAGATTCAATGAAATCCCAGTAGCATATTTCATGGACCTTGAGAAAACAATCCAAAAATTCATTTGGAACAAGAAAAGACTTAGAATATCAAAAGCAATTCTAGGTAACAGAGATATGCCAAGGGATGTCACAACCCTCAACTTGAAACCATACTACAAAGCTACTGTGATAAAAACAGCATGATACTGGCAGAGGAACAGACCTGAGGACCAATGGAACAAATTAGAAGATGCAGAAATAACTCCAGACACACTCAGCTACCTCATCTTTGAAAAAGAAGCCAAGTACCCCCACTGGAGGAAAGATAGCCTCTTTAATAAATGGTGCTGCAAAATTGGGTTTTAACCTGCCAAAGAAAAAAACTAGACCTATACCTCTCACCATGCACTAAAATAAAATCGAAATGGATTAAAGATGTAAATATTAAAATAGAAACCCTGAACCAGTTGGAACAGAGGTTAGGCAGAACTCTTGAAGACATTGTGTAAGAAAAGAGTTAACGAACAAAACCTCAGTTTCCCATGAACTAGCACAAACAATCAACAAGTGGGATCTCTTCTTATCAAAAAGCTTCTGCACAGCAAGAGAAACCACCAACAATGTGAAGACAGAATCCAGTGTGGGAAAAAATTTTCACCTGCTGTTCCTCAGACAAAGGTCTACTATCTAGAATCTATAAAGAACTTAAAAAAAATCAGACCTCCCAAATTTAAAGACCCAATCCAAAAATGGGCATCTTAAATGAACAGACATTTCTCAGACAGAGAAGTAGATATAGCAAATAAATTTATGAAAAACTGTTCGACATCACTGGTCATTCGAGAGATGCAAATGAAAACTCTGCTGAGATTACACCTCACCCCAGAAAGAATGGCTGCTATCATGAAATCAACCAATAACAAATGCTAGCGGGGCCGTGGGGAAAGAGGAACACTACTCCACTGCTAATGGGAGTGTAGACTGGTGCAACCACTGTGGAAATCAGTATGGAGATACCTCAAAGAACTAGGACTGGAAGTCCCATTTGACCCAGCTATTCCACTGCTGGATATCTTCCCCAAAGAATTCAAAGAATCATTCCACAGTGATATATGTGTACCCAAGTTCATAGCAGCACAATTTGTAAGAGCTAAAACTTGGAAGCAGCCCTATTGCCCATCCACTGGAGACTGGATAAAGAAAATGTGTTTTTTTCTGTAAAATGGACTACTATTCAGCCATAAAAAATGAGAAATTAGAGGCATTAAAAATGGATGGACTTTGAGACAATCTTCTTAAGTGAAATATATAGGACACACATGTAAATACCAAATAGTTTCTCTAGTGTGAGAACTGAAAGTGTAAATAAGGACTAAAAGTTATAATAGATAATGTGAAATAGGAAGAAAAGGTCCAAAGGGGAAGGGGAAATGGGAGGGGTAGGGGAAAGGAAAGAAGGAAATGGAATTAATATGAGAAAATGAAAAAATGGAAACATTGTCTTTGTAAATAGGGAGTGATGGAGGGGTTGAAGGAAGGGTAGGGGAATGGGGAAAAAATAAGAACCAAGAGAGATTATGTAAAGATGCAAATTTCCAAGGATGAATGTCTTTATATTGTATAACTAAAATGTACCAATAAAATTTAAAAAAAAGAAAATTAAAACTGTCACCTCATTCCTCATTCTGAGGCTATAAATAAAACTAATGTATATACATATATATCAAAATTGCTTAAAATTTAAAAAATTAAATTCTGGCAATGACTTGTTTTGCTTCATCAAGATGCCTATTATCCTGTTAATTATTTTTATTTTTTATTTTTTATTTTTTTGGTACCAGGGATTGAACTCGGGTCCTTGCACTTGCACAGCAGGCTGTGAAACCACTGAGCTAAATCCCTGGCCCTTCCTGTTAATTATTAAAAGTTTCTTTCAAATTTTTTTTATTCATTAAGTTTATTGGTACATTTCATATATACAATACAATGACATTCTTTATTGAGAATTTGAACCTTTATATGATATATCTTGGCTCTTATCTTTCCCCTATTCCCCTGTCTCTCAAATCTTTATTTACACAAAAGAATAAATGATAGTAGCTTTTGAAATGTGCTTAGGGGAGAAGATAAAAAACATTTTTATTTAAAATGCTATTTGAAATATAGAATGAATCCTATGAAGTCAGCTCCTTTAAGTCACTCAGCTCCTTCCCCACTCCACTCAGTAAAGTAATCTTCTGTTGTGTACACTATCCCACTAGATAAACAGTGAAGAAAAACACAGATAGTTGAATGCATCTCTCTTTTTTATCTATTTTAAAAATTATTACTATCACAGTAATTATAAAATCAATGGGGTTCATGTGCATATATTGTGAATTAATCACATCCATCAACTTTTCTTCTACATCTTCCCCTCCACCAGCTGGCCACACCATTCCCAGTCCCTAGCAATCCTTCCTCTACTCTCTCTCTTTTTTTTTTTGGTACTGGAGATCATACTCAGGTCCTTGTACTTTGAGGCAGGTGGGGTGCCACTGAGGTATATCCTTGGCCCCCTTCCTCCACTTTCTGATTGACTTTTTTTGTTTGTTTGTTTCCACATATGAGAGAGAACATGTATCTGAATTTACTCACTTAACACAATATTTCTGCTTTCATCCATGCTACTGTACATGACAGCATTCCATTCTTTGTGGCTCAAGAATACTCCATTAGGCACATTTTCTTTATCCATTCATCTGCTGATGAGCCCCTAAACTGATTCTGTATTTTAGCTATGAAGGGTGCCACAATAAACATGGAATTCACTTCTCTGTATGTTTTGTAAAGTATGATAAACAATAAGAGCAAGGTAGCACAACATATGGCCACTGCTATACTCACCAAATAATATTTACCATGTTGAACTCAATGAGATCAAAGAATGATTCCAAAAAGTGAATTCCAAACCATGAATTTCAAGCCAATGTTCCAAAGTTGGTTTTGTTGGGAGACACTCATTAATGCTAAGTATGCAATCATGTGACTGGTATATAGATCAGAAAATTAATTAATTAAAATTGAAAACTATGACTGCCAAGTGAACTTGCTATTAACATTAAGTGACCCAAGTATTTCCTCCTTGTGGGCAAACTATTGAAAAACCAAATAAGGTTCCAATTTAATGAGGAATCAAAGAGACAGGTTTGTGTGTATCACTATAATATGATGTCTTCAACACTTTGGGGAAGATAGCTAGAAAGGGAATATCTGGGTCAAATGGAATTTCTTGATTCAGTTTTTTAAAGGAATCTCCATACTGATTTCCATAGTAGTTGTAGTAGTTTACATTCCCACTAAGAGTGCAGATGCATTCCTTTTTTCCTCAAGTCCTCTCCAGAATTTGTTATTATTTGATTTCTTGATGATGGCCATTCTTTCTGGGGTATAGTGGAAAATCAGTGTTGTTTTAGATAGCATTTCCCTAATGGCCAGTGATGTTGATCATTTCTTCATGTATTTCTTGGCCATTTGTATTTCTTCTTTGGTGCAGTTCTATTCTTCTGGCTTACCTACTTTATTTTTTGCCTTGCCTACTTTTTGATTGGGTCTTTTATTTTGGGGGGTCTAAGAACTAAATCTCGTATATCCACAAATAGATGAATGGATAAAGAAAATGTAGTTTTTACACATAATAGAGTACTACTCTGCTATAAAGAAAAAGTTGAGTCATTTGTAGGAAATTGGATGCACCTTGAGACCATAATATTAAGTGAAATAGATCAGACACACAAACTTAAATATCACATGGTTTCTTTTATATGAGAAACCAAGAGTAAAAATAGAGAGTAAAACAAAAGGTAGATAATAGGAAGTAGGGAAATAAATTGTTCTCGAAGGGAAAAGGGATCAAGATGTGGAGGGAGGAAGACATAATAGATAAAAAAAAGAGGAATTAGGATGTGTTATATATATGCACCAACTGCACACAAGGATTGTAAACATTATGTTCTGCACACATGTACAAAAAGGAAGAGGATCAAGAGATGTGTGGAGGGAAGGGAACAAAGGGGAAGGAGGTTGAAAAGAGGAATTGAGGTGTGTTATGTGCATATACCGACTTCCCACAAGGAACATAAACATTATGTCCCACACACGTACTAATAAACTAAAATTTTAAAAGAGGGGTTTGGTTATATGACGTATTTGCTTTATGCCTCGGACTATGTCAGGCTGATGTGTTTCCATGACAGTTACACACCTGCCAAGTGGGTTGTTTCCTCACCTTGTAACTTCATACTGATTTCTGTAGAGGTTGAATGGGTACTGACAACTATTCTTATTGGAAATCCTAGGAGTCGGGGACTTAGTTCAGTGGTTCTGCTGCCTGCCCCTCGAGGACATGAGTTTGATCCCTGGTACCGCCCCCCCCCAAAGTGCTGGAAATCTTCTTTTTCTATTCTTTCATGGCTAAGAACCATATTTTCTAAAAAAAAAAACAACCCCAAATCCCTCTTTAGAGACAGAAGTCTAGATGAAACCTGATGGTTCTTGAGGACTAGTGTTTTTGTATCTGTTTGGTATGGATTTTATGATTCAGTTCACATGTAACTTTATTTCTGACAGAAAGAGTCATTACAGGCTACTCTTTGTGGTTCTGTGTACCATTTACAGCTCATGATTTTTTTCTGATAATCAATACAAAAGAAAAATATAAACATTTTGTGGTATTAGAAATGAAATTTAGGAGAATGTTAGAAAATAGCATTTAAGGTAGTGATTTGCTAAGAATCAATATGTACAAGTTGAATTAATAAGTGGATAATAGCTACTCATACTAATTCAGGAAAGAGCTTGAAAAATGGTGAAAGAAAAGCAAGAGAGTCTTTAGGTAACCAGGATAATCTGGCATTGCCATTGTTGACTTGGGGCCTACACATTGAATCCATAATTACCTTCCTGACTCGGTTTCCCTGCTGTCAGAGAGAAAGGATCATGCCCAACAACTTCCTATGAATCAACCAATGAATTACAAGGAAATGTCAGGGGATCCCAAAATAATAGAAATGTTTTTAAGAGTCCTGGGTCTATCCTACAAGAAGAAATTTTTTCTTCTCTCTTGCCCTAATGTTCTCTCTCTACAGGAGTAGACAGAGCACAATAGTGTTAATGAACAAGAGACATAATGAGAAGAGATAAAAGAGTGAAATAATTTTAAAGGAGCTTTGAAAATTAATTAGAAAAGACAGAGTTTTATTAAATCCCAGATCTGTAAGTAACCTACTTTTGATGATAATGCATGCATTTTAAAAACTTCTATTAATCCATTTTGTTCTCTCATGCTCTAATTATTTGCTTATCCTTTGAAATATGACACTTTCTTTAGGAGCTTTAGCCTACTTGAAAACTTTACTATATTTTCAAAATGCATTGTGATATTGTGTTCATTTACTTTGTTTTTAGACAGAATCATAGTAAAAAAGGAACAAATCATCTTTTACTGTTTTGCCTGGTTTGTTTTAATATGCTCTTTTGTCTTCATCAAGATTATGTCTTCCCAAGATAAGTCTTATTTGTTTGTTTTGGTAATAAAGTCAGTTATTTTAATGCTACCTGAGGTTACATGGAGTGACAAATAAATAAAGTTTACAATTTTCTAGAGAAAGGAAAAAGTGAAAATGTTTTTCAATGTTCAAATTAATCCAGTGGAATATTTTTAAATATACATCTCATCATTGGACTCTGTTTTAAACTCTTCATTAGTTACTCAAGAGGTCCAAAATCAAAGTCCCTCACCTGCTTACTTTTCCAACCTCACCTTTCATTCTTCAGCCCTGCTCGCTTTCTGTGCTCAGGCCATTCTGAAAATGTGGAGTCTCATGAATGTGTGACTCCTCTTCTCCCCTCCACGCACCTGCAGTTCCCTTCACCTAGCTCATCGAGTCCCTCGTCACACCACCTTCTTTTCTCCTGGATAGATGTTCCTTTCATTCAATCCTTATAGGCCTCTACCAACCCTCGGATTATCACTAATATAATAATTATCACTAATATAGTAATTTTAATGGCTGAAACTGCCAGTGGTCTCCACTCCACTAATTCTTATTTTAATGGGTAGGACTAGAAGTTTTAACTCTCCCCTCATACTTCACAGATTTCATTCTTGCTGTCCATGTTTTAGGCTCCAGTAATTTCCTTATAAACTTTTGGAATTTCACCACTGTGTAAAGATAATTTAAATATAAATTTGTAGTCTTAAATCCAGGACCCTTTTATTATACAAAACTTGAGTAAAACATGTTTTAAGCATTTGTTCATTCATTCATTCCTTCATTCATTCAACTACTTAATAAAGCCTTTTGAGAGCCCAGTGATTCAGTGGTAATTTTTCAGAATTATATTTGGAGAATATCTTGTTTTCATAGTTCCCTTTTTTCTTCCTCTCCTATTATACTCCATATTGGAATTCATGCCACACATCAAAAAGTGTAAGAAAGTGATTATAAACATTCTGTCTATCAACTTCCCTTATTTTCTCTGGTAAATATACTCTAAAGACAGTCAACTACTAAGCTTTTGGGAAAGTTATGTGAAGTTGAAGTGAGAAGATCTGCTCAAGAGATTAGAGTTTGCAAATATCTACAAGTAGAAAATTTTTGGTTTTGGTGAATGAACTCATTTTTAGTTTGTGAGTCAATCTGCATGTTAAAAAAAATCATACCATATTTGCTTGGCTTTTAAAACACAACCACTAATTGCAAAACATTTTCTTTTGATGATGACTTAAAATTGTATTTTATATATTTTTTCTTAAGCTGTGTCCTTTACAAACTGATTCAAAAGTAAATTACTGTATTTCTTTGATTCTTAGACATCATTTTGGATAGAGAGCAAAAAATACTACCTCATTAAATGAATACACTGATTGTAAGATGCAGTGCAATTTTAGAACATTAAATGCATAAAAATGAGCATTTTGAAAGGAAAGTGATAATATGTATTTTTTTCTTTCTGCCAGAAATAAAGCTTGATTATATGGTCCTTGACATACAAGTGGAATCACATTTTTCCATTTAAATATATAGAACAGACATGGAGAGAATTACAGCTTGTTTCTAAATAAGACTAAATGAAAGTCTTAATTTCTTCACCATAAAGAAAAGAAGTACTTGAAATGACACTTGTTAAAGTTGTGTTGGTTTTCTGTCTCACACATACAGGTTATGTGGGCTCTTTATTGGTATTTTGCTAAAAGTCTATTATTTGACTATTATGAATTTTCTGTTATTTCTTTTCATGTAGAGTTGCATCAAAACCAGGAATAATTCCAGAATGGAATTAAAATATTATTTTTGGCTCAGTGTTATCATCTAAACATGATATTGGCCTAGAGTTTGACTCCTCACTCCTGTCATTAATTTTATGTAGTGATCCATTCATCAAACTCATGTTTTATCATAGCCTTGATCTAATGTCTTTCACAATGTGTGTTAAGTTTCACCCACACTAGAATCTCCTTAATGTTAACAGAAATGGTGATAAATTGTTCCCATTGTTAACCGCCTATCCTCAAATATCAAAGACAGGACTTTGAAATATGTATTTCTAACCAGCCCTCCAAGAGATTCAGATGCTCACTGCAGTTTGAGAAGTTCCATGTGGGGCAGCATGTACTCAGGAACTAGACTGTCTGGGCCTGAATGTCTTTTAAAAGCAAGGTGATCACCGGGGATTTAGCTCAGTGCTTCCAGTGCCTGCCTTGCAAGTGCAAGGTCCCAAGTTCAAGCCCTGGTACCTAAAAAAAAAAAAAAGCAAGGTGATCACAAGCATGAACAAAGGCATTTGCATTTCAGTTTCCTGCTCTGCAAAATTAGATAATATTAGTCCTTAGAGGGATGTTTTCAGGATGAGTGAATAACTGAACAGCAATCATGCTAAAAACTATATATATATTCTTTTTTGTATATCCTTTTATTGGTACATTTTATGTGTATAATATAATGACATTCATCATTGGAGATATGCACCTTTACATACTCTCTTGGTTCTTATTTTTCCCCATTCCTCTGCCCTCCCTTCAACCCTTCCACCCCTCCTTATTTACAAAGACTTTGTTTCCATTTTCTCATATTAATTCCATTTCCTTCTTTCTTTCCCCTACCCCTCCCACTTCTCCCTCCCCTTTGCCCCTTTTCTTCCTATTTCACGTTATCGATTATACGTTTTAGTCCTTATTTATATTTTCAGTTTCTTACACTAGAGAAACTATTTGGTATTTACACATATGTGTCCTATTTATTTCACTTAAGAGTATTGCCTCAATGTGCATCCATTTAGCAATAAATGTCTCTAATTTCTAGTTTTTGATGCCTGAGTAGTAATCCATTTTATTAAAAAACTCACATTTTCTTGATCCAGTCTCTAGTTGATGGGCATTTGGGCTGTTCCCAAGTTTTAGCTATTACAAACTGTGCTGCTATGAGCTCGGGTGCACATATATCAATATGGTATGATTCTTTTAATTCTTTGGGGAAGATTCCCAGTAGGGGAATAGCTGGGTCAAATGGGACCTGTAGTCCTAGTTCTTTGAGGTATCTCCATACTGATTTCCACAGTGGTTGCACCAGTCTATATTCCCACCAACAATGGAGAAGGGTTCCTTTCTCTCCACAACCCCGCCAACATTTGTTATTGGTTGATTTCTTGATACCAGCCATTCTTTGTGGGGTGAGGTGGAATTTCATCTTCATCTCTCGAATGACCAGTGATGCTGAACATTTTTTCATGTATCTATTTGCTGTTTTTACTTCTTTATCTGAGAAATGTCTGTTCATTTCAGATGTCCATTTTTGAATTGGGTCTTTGAATTTGGGGATTCTGATTTTTTCAGTTCTTTATAGATTCAAGCTAGTAGACCTTTGTCTGAGGGAACACTGGTGAAAACTTTTGCCCACATTGTGGGTTGTCTCTTCACACTGTTGGTGGTTTCTCTTGCTGTGCAGAAGCTTTTTAGTAAAAAGAGATCCCACCTGTTGATTGTTTGTGCTAGTTCATGGGAAACTGAGGTTTTGTTCATAGTCTTTTCCTACCCCAGTGCCTTCAAGAGTTCTACCTAACCTCTGTTCCAGCTGGTTCAGTGTTTCTGTTTGTATATTTAGATTTTTAATCCATTTCAATTTTAGTTTAGTACATGGTGAGAGATATAGTCTAGTTTTAATCTTTGGCAAGTTGAAACCCAATTTCTCCAGCCCCATTTATTAAAGAGATTATCTTTCCTCCAGTGAGGGTGTTGTATTGTCATTGTCATTTATTTGAAGGAACTGTCTGATTTCTTCTTTAATTTCCTCTGTGATCCATTGGTTATTCAGCAGTATGTTTTTCAATTTCCATGTGTTTCTGATTTTTGCAGTTTCTTTTGCTATTGATCTCCAATTTCATCACAATATGGTCTGATCATATACAGCAGATAACTTCAATTCCTTTGCACTTACCTAAATATGTTCTATGAGAGAGTATGTGGTCTATTTTGGAGAATGACCTGTGTGCAGCTGAAAAGAATGTGTATTCTGATTTTGTGGGGTAAAACACTCTGTAAACATCTGTTAAGTTCATATGGTCAAGAGTTTGATTGAGTTCTAGTATTTCATTACTTGTTTTTTGTCTAGTTGACCTATCTATTTGTGACAATAGGGTATGGAGTTCCCCCACTACTATTGTATTAGTGTGTTCTGTTTTGTTTTATTAGTGCTTATATGGTTTTTCATGTCCATTAATATTTGTTTTATATAGTTGGGTGCACTAGTGTTTGGTGTATAGATATTTATGATTGTCATCTCTTCCTCTTAGATTCTTCCCTTTACAAGGATATAGTGTCCTTCTTTGTCTCTCTTAATCAGTGTTGGTTTGAAATGCACCTGGTCTGCAAAGAGGATAGCTACTCCTGCTTTTTTTTTGGTTCCTTTTGCATGGAGTATTGTTTTCCACCCTTTAACTTTCAGTGCATGAGATTCTTTTTGAATTAAGTGTGTTTCTTGTATGCAGCATATTGTTGGATCTTGCTTCTTGACCCATTCTGCTAGTCTATTTCTTTTGATTGGTGAGTTGAGACCATTAACATTGATGGTTATAACTGATATGTATTGAGTTATCATTGTCATGACTTTTTCTTTTTGTTTGATCCTCCCCCTTTGCTTTTAATTTCTTGTGGTGTCTGCTGGATTCATTCTGCTGGGCTTCCTGGGATTTTGATCCTCATTGTCTTTTCCTAGGATTTTGTCTAAAATTTTTTGGAGTGTTAGTTTGGTATTCATGAAGTTCTTAAGGTGCTCTTTGCCATGAAAGTATCTTATTTCACCATCAATTTTGAAAGATAGTTTTGCAGGGTACATCAATCTGGGTTGGAGGTTGTTTTCCTTTAGGGCTTGAAACACATCACTCCAAAGCTCTTCTTGCCTTGAGGGTTTGAACTGAGAAATCTGCTGTGACTCTGATGGACTTTCCTTTGTATGTGATTTGTTTCTTTTCTCTAACTACTTGTAGAATTTTGTTCTTCTGTTGGGTTTCTGGAATCTTAACAATTATATGCCTATGTGTAGATTTTTTTGGATTAAGGCTATTTGGAGTCCTATATGCCTTGCTTATCTGTATGTCAAATTCTTTTCCCCTGCTTGGGAAGTTTTCTGCCATTACTTCTGTGAACAGTGGTTTTATGTCATGTGCACTCTCTCCTGTTTCTTCATCAACTCCAATCATTCTTATGTTATTTTTATTTGCATCATCTAGCAGCTGCTGGATTGATTTCTCATGGTCCCTTACAATTTTAAAGAATTTTTCTGTTCTTAGTCAGTAATTGCAATCTCAACTTCTATATTGAAATTCTGTCTTCACATTGGCTCATTCTGCTGTGTAGACTTTCAGTGGAATTTTTAATCTCCTGGAAATCTGTTTACATCTGTTTTATGGGTTCAATTTGTTTCCTATGTTGGCATTCTACCATGTGCCTCAGCTCCTCTATTTTTTTATCTGTTTCCTCTCTAAATTTATTAATCATGTCTTGCACTATGGGTGCAATCTTTGCTGTTATGTGAGAAATTATTTCTGATTTCATTTTTTCCAGATCCTCTTTGGTTGTTAGTTCAGGGAGTAAAGGTGGTTGAGTATCTGAGTGTTCTGTCTCTTTTCCCTTTGGGGTTGCTTTAGGTGATCTGGAAGTCTGGTTCTGAGGCTTGTTTACCTCTCTTCTCATTTTGATGGGGTGTGTGTTTGTGTGTGTGTGTGTGTGTGTTCCTGGCACCTGCACAGCTCACCTCCGCTATGCTGGGAGCTGTGGCACACCTTCCCGGAAGCCTCTTCCTGCCTGGGAGCTGGGGCATGCCTACCTGGAAGTCTCCTCTGGGCTGGGAACTATGGCACGCTGACCCGGAGGCCTCTTCTGTGCTGGAAGCCATGTCATGCCTACTTGGAACCAACTGTACACTCAGTGCCACAGCATGCCTATCCAGAAGCCTCCTCCTGCCGAGGGGCTGCTGCCAACTTGGAAGTCTCCTCTAGGCTGGGAGTGGTGGCATGCTGACCCAGAGGCCTCCTCTGTACTGGGACCCATGCCATGCCTACTTGGAAGCCTCCTCTATGCTGGGAGCTGTGGCATGCCTACCTGGAAGCCTCCTTCTGCCTAGGGGCTGTGGCGTGCTGACCTGGAAGTCTCCTCTGGGGTAGGAGCCATGGCACACCAACCCAGAGGCCTCCTCTGTGCTCCTGATATAGAATTCTTCAAAACCCCATGTGAGGCTTGCTGAGCTTCCTTTCATGGGAGCTTGCTAGCTCTACAGCAACTTCTCCTGGTTTCTGTTCAGGGACAGTGACTCCTCCATCAACATTCCAAAGATTTGGCACAAAGTTTGCAGATGTTTCAGTCCATAATCAATTGGCTCCAAGACAGGGATGACAAGCAGGCCTCACAGAGTAGAAATAACATGGTGTGCACAAGGTAGCAAAGGTAACAAGGGGCTATACATATATCCTTACTCAAATATTGACACCATGGAAAAAGAACTGATGTTCATTTAACAAATATTCAGCAAGTACTGTGCTGGGCACCCACTTCTGCCTACAAATTCCTGAATGCTATTGGAGGGTTAGCTTACCAGTGCACATGCACTCAACATGTGTATAGGCTAAGATCTTTCACAAAGATCATTTGATTGATCCTCTCGGTCCTAGGACATAGGTAACATTACCCTTCTCCTTTTGCAAAAACAGGAAACCATGCCACATAGAAGTTAACTTGGCCACATTTGGACAACTACTAAGTGATGGAGCTGGTAGTGAACATGAGTAGCCAGGCTTCTCCATGTGCTCATTTCATCTTGCTGTCTTGACAGGTGAATTTCATGAAAAGTAATGCTTCCTGTCCAAAATTATATGGACTCTTAGTTAAATGAGGATCTATGTTGAGGTGAAGCAGGAATTGGAACACTTGAGATTCAAATTTAGTAAGTGGAGACAGTGTACTGCTGGACTTCACAGTAGACATGGGGGTTGGGAAGAAGTTATCCGTCTCTTGAAGGATTTGTATGAATGCTATTATATTCAGAGTAAGTGGAGAGGCTCAAATTTATATTTTAAATAGATAGTAGTTTAATTCAAGGTTAAATCATGTTTAAATTATAGTAACTGAAAGGCCAAACAGCCTACTGGTACAAAATAGCCAAGTTAAACCCCTTAATTGTATAATAAATGTCATCTGCTAAACAAGTTGATCAGCAGGTATTTTTGGGTTGGGCTATATTTCATATTCTTTTCTATTGAAAAGAGAAGGTTATTTAAGGTGTGGTGATTATGAATAGTACCTGTATTTACATGAAATCTTTTGCTAAAGTATTGACAGACTTTTATTCAGACCTGTTCCCCTTCTGTGTTGATTGTATGGTTAGGGGTGATGACTAAGAATCATGATGAGGAGCAAATGGAGTCTGAGTTCTGTGATGGCATTTGCTCACATGTGTGATGAACTTTGCAATTACAGGCAAATAGGGTTCATGTGACAAAATTCACTCCTTTGCGTACAATAAAACCTGGCTTTCTTATGGAAATGATGAAATACTTTGGTAAGGAGTGAGACAGAAAATACCTTTGGTAAAATCCTTGGAGTAGGAATGTTAAACAGGAAGATGTCTACAAGACAACTTCCAGGAAGAAGAACAAAGACTAGAATTTCTGTTTGCTCTTTGATGTAGGAATTATAGTCCATATGTAATGCTCTTCAAACTTCTTTTGGTAAGAATTGCATTAAGTTTAAGAATTTATAGTCTATGGTGCAACCACTGTGGAAATCAGTATGGAGATACCTCAAAGAACTAGGACTGGGAGTCCCATTTGACCCAACTATTCCCCTGCTGGGTATCTTCCCCGAAGAATTATACCACAGTGATATATGTGCACCCATGTTCATAGCAGCACGATTTGTAATAGCTAAAACTTGGAAGCAGCCCAATTGCCCATCAACTGGAGACTTGATAAAGAAAATGTGGGTTTTTTAATATAGTGGAATTCTACTCAGCCATAAAAAATGAGAAATTAGAGACATTTATAGCTAAATGGGTACACAGTAAGGTGATGCTCTTAAGTGAAATAAAAAGGACACACATGTCTAAATACTGAGTGGTTTCTGTAGTGTGAGAAACTGAAAATGTAGATAAGGACCAAAAGGTGTAATAGATAATGTGAAATAGGAAGAAAAGGGCCAAACAGGAAGGGGTAGGGGCAAGGAAAGAAGGCTATGGAATTAATATGAGAAAATGAAAAAATTGAAATAAAGTCTTTGTAAATTGGGAGGGATGGAGGGGTTGAATGGAGGGCAGGGGAAGGGGGAAAAATAAGAACCAAGAGAGATTATGTAAAGGTGCAAATTTCCAATGATGAATGTCATTATATTGTATACCTAAAATGTACCAATAAAATTAATTTTAAAAAATTTAGAGTCTAAACCAATTATCTTCATTGGAGATTACAGAGATTTTCAGCTTTCTGTAAAAGGGCATTTACCTATAAAACTCACATTTTAAATTTAAATTTAATATTAATGAAATGTCTTTGGAAAGATTTTGAGCTGTGCATACCTTTTATCTAAGAAAATGGGAACTTAAAGATTGTAAATGATGTAAATATTTATGATATTTTAGTTATTTCATTTTATGAGACATATTAAGAAGATATTTTAAAAAGAGATACAATGTTAAAAAATTAATGTATTAGACATTTTAAATGTCTAAAAGCCATATTGCTGTCACTCCAGTGGATTTATTATTTTGATGTTATTGAGTATGTCTCACTGTTTTAGAAGTATTATAGGCCCAGAGACACAGCTGGCTTTACACAGGAGCAGACTGATTCCAGCTCCCATACTCCTTACTGATCTATTTTCTTGCATCCTCCAGAGTGTTATCATGTGATGTGGGCATGGTGCCACATGTCTGTAATCCCAGCACTCTGGGAGGCTGAGGCAGGATGATCACAGGTTTGAATCCTTCCTAGCCTGCCTAGATAACTTAACAACTTAGTGAAACCTTATCTCAAAATAATAAAATTTTATTATAGAAGCACAATTCATGATAGCTAAATCTTGGAAGCTGATTATATGTCCATCAATAGACAAATGAATAAAGAAAAGGTGGTACCTATACAGGATGTAATACTACTTGGCTATACAGAAGGATACATCCAAGACATTTGTAAGATAATAGATGTACCTTGAAACTATTTTAAGTGAAATAAATCAGACAACCAAATTTAAATACTATCTGATTTCTCTCACATAAGAAATACAAAATACAAATGAAGAGTAAAATAAAACTTTGAAAAAAGGAACTTGGGGTAGACTTTTTGTAAATGGAAAGGGAACAAAGAGACTGAGGATGGGGAAAGTGGGGAGGGGAAGGAGGTATAAAAAGATTCAGGATGTGTCATGTACATATACTAAATTCCTACACTGAATGTAATCATTATATATTGCAAATGTGAACTAAAATTAATAATGAAAATGAAGGAAGAGAACAAGAGATGGAGGGAGGCAGGAGGGTGTTGAGGGGATGGGACTAAAAAGAATCCAGATATGTTAAATACATGTCCCTGTTCCCTAGGATGAAGGTAACATCATGTACTGTAAACATGTATTAATAAAAACAGAAATAAAAAAGAGGCCGTGGTTGTAGTTCAGTGTGAAGGCCCTGGGTCCAATCTCTGGTCACACACACACAAATGGAAAAGGAAAGAACAAAAGGAAGAAAAGGAAGGAAGGAAGGAAGGAAGGAAAGGGAAGGGAAGGGAAGGGAAGGGAAAGGGAAGGGAAGGAAAGAAAGAAAGAAAGAAAAAGAAAGAAAGAAAGAAGGAAAGAAAGAAAGAAAGGAGAGAAAGAAAGAAAGAACAAGTCATGTGGACAAAGAATCATAAATGTCCAAAGTTTTAAGGAAGTTTCAGAAATCTAGATTTTTATGTTAAATCTTCTAAATTTTAAATTTGTCCTTTTCATTGGTTTTTTTGTTAAATTCTTTTATTGGTACATTTTAGGTGTACAACACAATTAAATTTCTCATTGGGAATTGTTCCTTTACATAATGCATCTTGGTTCTTATATTTTCCCCATTCCTAGCCCTCCCTTCATCCCTTCTACCCTTCCCTATTTACAAAGACTTTATTTCCATTTTTTCCTAAATTTTTCCTTTATAAACACTCAATGAGCAAAATGAAACACATTTAGATGCTGGACAAGGTTCCCTGATCATGTGTATTACCTGTTGTTTCATCTTCCCATACTGTGTTCCAGATACTTTCTCAAAAGTCAATGTCATCTTTACTGCTAACCATGCTCTCCCTCTACAATCTGTAATATTTTATTTTTCAAATAAATTAAAATCTACTCTAATATTCAAGTTTCTTTGGTGTCCACAATCAAGTCTCAATTCCTTTACTGAAATGTAGAATCTATGTTCTGTTCCATGCTGCACTGTCTTTCTATGTGGTGGTGCTGTCATAGGATACTCTTCTCCCTCCTGTCCTAGTGATTAGCTTGTACATAGTCTTAACACCAGCTAGGATGTTGCCTACTTTATGGAAACTTCTAAGTGATGCTTACACAACTAACTGGAATACAGATTGTCAGAAGAACATAAATATAAGACGGTCATTAGGCCTGAAGAAGAACATAGATATAGGACTCTCACTAGAATGGATGCTTAGTGATCAAGTTTGACCCACTTAGTATCTTAAAAATAAGTTAATAAATGTCAAGCCACTTCTAATTGTCCATAGCCTGAAACAAACAAGATGGAACCCAAGAACTGTAACGAAGCTTGACAGAATATGGTGTTAGAGGATAAAAAAGGAACAGAGTGAGGAACAATTGGAGAGGAGAAACAAGATGAAGTGCAAGTGTGAGTGGAAGATTTTCCTTGGGTAGTGCAGAGAACCATAATATTGATTATGCCCAAGGCAGGCTGCAAAGAATTAAACCCTACAATTGGCTTGTTTTGAGAAGTGAGTCTGGCTGAAGCCTTATGTGCCGAGGTCAGAGTAACTCACACCCAAATTCCGTTCCCACAACTAAACCCTCAGACTAGAAAGGCAATGTTCTAATTACAATCATATATTTTGTCTATTCTGTTCCTAATTTGAAAATGCTTTGTCTTGGCCTCTATGAGCCTTGTTTACATTAATTTCCATAGAAGCCATATGTCACTTTTACCCCAATTGATTGCCAATAAAAGTCAGTGCCTGGGACTGTCCAGTGCCTTTGTCGGTTGCACCAACACTGGTCGTCCTGGTGCCCCACTTTCTCTCTCTTAGTTCTGTCTCTTATTGTATTCTTTTTCTCAGGCCTACGTTGTACACTGAATAGGTGGGTACTGGAACCTGACTACGGGGGTCTCTGGCAGGTAGGAGGAAGGGAAAAGGAATTTCATATAGAGAATCAATATGTTCACATAGGAAGCTTGGCATGAGAGCGACATGCTTTTTCTAGGATTCAAAGTTCACAATAATGGTTAGGTGATGCTGGTATTGAGTTAGCACTGGTAAGCTATATTGTAGTTATATGGAACTTGGTCATGAAGAAATTTTCTATGGCTTCCTGTCACAGGTTATGAGTTTCTGAGCTGAAACCCTTAATGACTTAACCAATAGCTAATGCTTCTTCAGTCCCTGGAGTAGATCCACATTAAAGGACCATTCTCACCTACCCAAAGTTTTGTGTCAGAACAAGAATGTATCTTTATTTTAGATTCTCTCTTGATGAATTCCTTGGCTAATACTGAGGATACATCCACATCACTTCCCACACATTCTACTGAATGGAATCTCAACACTTGCTTTCAGAAATTAATCTGTTGAAATTCCCTTGCAGAAAATTTGTGAAATTGTTGTACATATCTGATGTTGAGCTTTTCTTTTTTGGCAATATTTAAACTTAGAGAAAATTAAATTAATAATGATTCCCAGTCATTGTACCTCAAAGTAATGTTGTAATATTATATGCTTTGCAATTAGATGTGTAAAATACTCTCAAGCAATAATAACAGGCCCTAACTGTGAGTTTTGTTGCAGTGTAGAAAAATAACATCCTGTCTCCTATTGCATCCAAATAATTAACTGTATGAGACTAATGCTTTAAAATACAAAAATTTTCACTTATAAAATCATAGAATTGTGTTTACTTAAAAAAGATAAAAGTTAGTACCGTATCTGTTTTTAGAAAGTAGGATGGAATTAGCAAACACCTTGAATTTGCTTAGTTTTCAAAATAGGTGGCTTCACCAGCAAAGTAAACTTCCTTGGGGCAGACTGAGTCAGCTCTTGTAAAGGCAGTGGTGAGCCATGTTGTTTGTCATTCATAGTTGTCCCCATTAAATTCCCTTTCAGAATTAGGTCAAGCGCTGGCATCAGAAGTACAAAATGTCCTTGCATAATAAGCAGAATAATTGTTGGTGAGGTGTTACCACTTCTACCCTTGCCTTGCTTCCCTTTCATTTTGTTCATATGTTTTTAAAACATTTTCTTCATTGACATAATTTAGGCTTTCCAGTGGAGCCAGAGGTATTAATTTGCTCAGAGGCTGAACTTGGGTTTAATCCTTCTTGCTACATCATTACAAAGCCATGTTAGCAGGCACCATATCACTGTGCCTTGACCATCTCTGAATCCCATTCCCTAGCAGAGGGTCTGCAATGTCAACACTAAATAATTCAACAAGTATTTGTTAATTAAATGTGAATGAAAATGGTTTTATGGGGCATTTAACACATTTGAAATACTAGCCAGGCTCTGTACCAAATGTTTTTAACTAAGGTTGGAAATTTATACATTTAGTGCATGTGGTATATAATACATTCCATATGTGTAATATACATGTTATACATAGCATATTACATATATTATATTATTATACATATATGTCCCGGCCTGCGGGTAAGTCAACGAAGACCCTAGAGGGGGAGCGAGGATGAGAGGGGACAGGGGACACGAGAGATGGAGACAAGACAGGTTTCTGATCAAGTCTCGTTTATTGCGGAAGCTGCTACAACATATATACCATAGGGCTAGAGGGGAGGAGCAAGAGGAGGGTACTGGGGATACTTCCTTGTTGCCGGGTAGATCTGCAACAAGCCCGGGCATGTCCGTCAAAGGCCTGCAGCAAGCCTGGGCATGTCCGTAGAAGGCACTCAAGAGTTCCAGCGGGGGGGGGCGGGCAGGGCCCCCTACACATATATATATTATATTTTAGTATTTCATGGTTTGTTTCAACTTTCTCATGGGCCTTAACCTGTTATATGGGTAAAAAGAGAGAATAGATAGAACTTTCTAAATGAGACATTTACTTTTTCACATAGCTATGATTTTTTTAGTGAGAATACTCAGCATTTTTTAAGAACACAATATATGGTTAATCATAGTTACCATGTTATTCAAAAGATGTCTTAAACTTATTCCTCCTTTCTGAACCTTTTTGTCCTTGACCAATATCTCCCAACTCCCACCCCCAACCATCCTGATCCTAGTAATCACAATTCTATTCTCTACTTCTTTTTTTTTTTTTGGTACTGGGGATAGAACTCAGGTCCTTGTGCTTGCAAGGCAGGAGGCAAAACCACTGAGCTAAATCCCCGGCCCTCTATTCTCTACTTCTATGACATCAACTTTGCACATTGCACACATAAGTGAGATTGTGCAGTATTTGTCTTTCTGTGTCTTGCTTATCAAAAACATCATTTAGTATATGGTCAATACATATTATTTTATTTGTCAATTTAAAAGGGTAAATACATAAAATAAAGAAATACTATCTTTTTTGTATATTACCATCCTCTTTGTAGAGAGTATAAATACTTCATCTTTCATATTTCTTCCTTTTCTAGATGTCCTCTGGACAAAGAAAGAAGTTAAGTTTTCTATGCTTCTTTGCACTGAGGTTGAGCCTTCACATTATTGCGCAGCCACTGCTGCTTTGCTTTAAGGTGTCACTGGCTCTAAGGTTGAAGTCTATGGCTGGGAAACATTGGCCCTCTCCTCTGTCTCAGCCCTAACTTGCATCACTGTGTTGTTGATCTCTCTGTGGTGTGGCTGAAATCCTCAATTAGTGCATTCATTTCAGGCATTTCATCCTTTTGTCACCATTTTTATTCTCATGTGATTGCCCCATTTTGGTTTCCTGTGAGACAATTTCCTTCCAGAGTGCACTGGTCAGCTTCCTGTTGCAGGAGCAAAATAGCCAACATCTAAAACTTATAGGAACAGAGCATTAATTTTGCGCATAATTTCAGAGGTTTCAGCCCACAGTTGTCTAGTTCCAAGGCAGGAATATTATGGCAGAAAGGGAAGGTGGAGCAAAACTGCTCACTGCATGGCAGGTGAGAAACACAGTGCAAAGGAAGAGCACCAGTGAGGGATATGCCCTCCAAAGGTATATCCCTAGTGAGTCAACTACTAACCACACACTCAGCTACAAGTGTTAGTGGATTAGTCCATCAGTAAGGATTGTGACTCCAAGATCCAATCACCTCTCCAGGAGTCTCTTAATGCAGTAAAATTGATAATTAATATTAACCAACACAAGTCCACCATTTGTCAATTTGGTATCTAATTGCATCTTCTTAAATCATACTTAATCTCCAAATACACACAATAACAAAATTAATAATTCCTCTTAATGTAATACAAACTGTCCTGTGTACAACCAAAAAATGAAATAATCCCTTCTTCCCAATTCTTCCAAATAGCTCCAGCATTGCTCAAAAAGTCAAAATCCAAGTCTTCTCTGAGGTAAAGCAAACTTTTAGCCTTTGAATCCTCATAAAATTCACAAAGCAACCTAGGCCATCCCAATATATATGGCACAAGGTAAACATTCCCATTCCAAAGGGAGGAATGAGGCAGGGTTAAAAAAAAGAATCAGACCAAAACAAGGCCAAAACCAAACATGGCAAACATTAAGTCGAATAACTCTATGGTCAACATCTGGGACACACGATGATGAGATGTGAGTTCCAAAAGGACTGGACAGCCCCAACCTGTGGCCATGTTATTTGTAGCCCACATGGCCTTTCTCTTGGTTTGGGTCTGCTATGGCATGTGGCTTTCCTCAGCAGATGTTTCCTGTTCGTGGGTCACAGAGGGTCTGTTCATAAAGCAAAGGTTACAGTTCTACAATTCTAATTTAGATAGAGTCTTGCTGATTATTGGGATGCCTTCAAGGCTTTTTTTTTCCTTGTTTGAGTTCAAAGAACTTGGTGTCTTCTTAATGGCACTGATCTCTTCAATTACTGTACCTCCTTTGGTTCCAATGTTACAGATAGTTCTTTGTGAGCCAAACTTTAAGTTTTTCAAATACTTCCAATCTGCTTTTTCCTTCCAATTCTCACTATAAATTTGACTAAATGCAGCCATCAGTTCTCATGTCACAGCCTAAGTATTGGGCTGCCTTGAAATTTCCTCTGCCAAATCAATTAATCTGTAGCACTTAAGCTCAGCCTTCTTCAAAGTCTCAGGGCATAGGTAAAATGTAAGCTTTTTTCTGAAATATAACATGCATGGCCTCTAATACAATACCCAATACGATCCCCACTCCCACCTGAAATCTCATAAGTCTGGCCTTTACTGTCCATATTCCTATCAGCATTCTGGTGTTCTGAGCTCTTCCAGAATTAATCATTAGGCTCTGCTTTTTGGCTTTTTTAACTCTACATCTCCAAACTTTTCAAGACCCTTGCTGCAAACCAATTCCAAAGGCTTCTAGATCGCATACTCTGGTATAGCCACAATAACAAGCCCAATTGTTTGGTGCCAATTCTCTGTATTAGTCAGCTTTTCTGTTGGTGAGACAAAGTACTTGACACTACAATTTAAATAAAAAGATGATCAATTTGGCTCACTGTTTCAGAGGTTTCAGTCCATGGTTAGCTTGCTCAAAGGCAGCAACATTATGGTGGAAGGGCATGGTGAAGTAAAACTCTTAACTTCATGACAGCTGGGAAACAGAGCAGAGGAAAATAATGATAGTGATAGATATACCCTCCAAATGCATGCCACCAGTAATCTACCACCTGAAAATTGGCCCCACTTCCTTTACAGCACATTCTGCTATGAATCTCAGTGGATTAATCCACTGATTGGTATAACATCCCCATAATCTAATTGCTTCTCAATAGTTCCCTTAATCCAGGTAAATGGACAATAAGATTAACCTACACACAAAATCTAAAAAGGAAGTTGAGTTGAAGCCTTCCTCTATATCCACTCAGTTCTCCTTTATAAAACTAAGCATCACTCTCCCACATACTGTTTAGGTTTGAATGTTGGGGGTCAGAGGTAAAGTTTAAATCCAGTTGATGCCTGACCTTTTTCCTCACTTCTTGTTCTCTGTGCATTCTCTTCTTCTACATCTAGAAATACATTTCCATTACTCTATGTCAGAGACATCTCTATTCTTTCTAGAGGTAGCATCATGAGAACATGATTTACACCAAGGAATAGAAGCATATTGATTTAATATTCTCCAATTATTATATACATTATATTCATTTTACCCAAGAGAAAGCTAAAGCTCAAAGAGATTGAAGTAACTTGCTTGCAAAAGAGCAGAGCCTTGATTCAAAACATGCTGTAGCATAATGTTAGCACCATACGGTTTTGAGCTTTTGAACATTTTAATTCAAAGTTAAGAGTTTATTTCCTTCTGCAAAGTTTATCACCTGATATCGCTTCTTATCAAATTTAAAACATAATTTGATATTACTTCTCCAGTTTTATATAGTGTTAGGCACATGAGACCAGAAGCAATTGCCCTAATTAATTAATTTGACAAAACACAATTTATCTGTGGAAATGAATTAATGATTATGTGAAATTAAAATCCAAATTAGGGAAGCAAATATCCCACTTTTCACTCATGGTGAAGAGACTTAATTCAGCCAAGTATTATCTCTGATATAAAAATAATCATATAATCATCATTAACAAAATTGTTTCATTTGATTCTAAAGAGAAGCAGAGAAACCATTTTTACATTTACAACTATTCACTGGAAAAAATGAAAGGGTATATATTTGTTTTAAAAAAGTAATTAAGTTTAGGTTTTTAAAATGGAATTATGATATAAATTTCACACACAAACTTAAATATGGCATTATTTGTCTTATATAAGAAATCCAAAATATAAACAAATTAAAGAGCAAAACAAAAGATAGATAATTGGAAGCAGAGAGATAGCTCTTTTGCAAAATGGAAAATGACCAAGAGATGGAGGAGGAAGGAGGGAATAGGAAGGAGATTAAAAAAAGAATCAAGATGTGTTACGTCCAGGTACCAACTCGCCATGATGAATGTCATCATTATATACTGCAAACATGTACTAATAAAATTTAAGAAAATAAAAAATTAAAAATATAAATTGTCAATGTATACAACAAATATGCAAAAGGTAAATTTTCCCTTTAGGTTGCCCTAGGCTAATTTTTAAAAAGTCACAAAAAAAGTAACAAAAGTGAGTATTTCTGGTTTTATCCCACAATATCCAAGGGCATGCCAACTATCTCTTTAAATCAACTCTATGTATTATGACTTCACATGTCTTTAAACAGTCAGGCCTCTTGGGAACTCTGCAGTACCCACTGTTTTCCCAGTGATAGTGCCCGTCAAGGCCATCCAGGTCTGCCAGGGATCTGCTGATCCTGCTGTTATCTTTGAAGACCTCTGTGCTACAAGTGTCAATGGATATGGGAGCCAAAACCCACTAATGCCTGATCGTTCAGGTCTATGTCTCACTAATCCTGCCATTTATCAAGATGCCTGACATTTACACTACAGAGTACTCCATTGGCACCAGTATTGCACATGCTCTGATCTCCACCATTTTTAACTATTCCAATTTTAATGTAGACTTTTAAATATGAAAAAACTATGAGAGCTTAATGGAGGGTTCAACTAAAAATATGCAACATATTTGCACAGAGCTATTCTTTTTCTATAATATTTGTCTCATTCACTATCCAAACGTACTTCAACTGTTTTCTTTCCTGAGAAAAATAATTTTATAGGAAGTTTTACATTCTCTTATGCAAAATAGCTTTCATGAGCATATGCCCAGATTCAGGCAAAAAACTCTCCCGTCGAGCATGTGCGCGACAGCTGGCAGAGGGCTAAGGATGCACCAGTGGCGGGCTGAGGGCCCATCATGTGGCGTCAGGGCTCCTTTTCTAGAGCATCTATGGCAGAAAGTGTGAGTTGAAGATGTGGTTGGAAGTCATGTAGAAGATGCAGCTACATTTTGGGCTCAGAGTATTAATAGAAATAAGGACATTATGAAGATTGGATGCTCACTGTCAAAAGTTTGTCCCTATGCCAATTCAGTTTTTGGAAATCTTGATCCAAAGAAGATTTATGGTGGATTATTTTGTGAAGATAAATGCTGGTACAGATGTAAAGTATTGAAGATCGTCAGCCATGAAAAATGTTTGGTGAGGTACATTGACTATTGAAATACCGAAATTCTAAACTGATCTGACATAGTAGAAATTCCTTTGGAGCTGCAGTTTTCTAGCATTGCCATAAAATATAGACTTTGGGGACAACAAATTCCTTCTGGCCAAGAAGTCACTCAATTTGATCAGGGCAGAACCTTTTTGGGTAGCTTGATTTTTGAAAAGGAAATAAAAATGAGAATTAAAGCAACCAATCAAGATGGAACAGTTATTGCTCAGGTTGAGTATGACAGTGTGGATATAAGAGAAGAGGTGGCTAAGGAAGGATTTGCAGAAAAATGTCAACTCACTTCTAGCACTAACATCTGTGAAGAAAAAAAATCGGATCCTAGTCAGCTTGCTCTCAGAAATATCAAGAATCCCATTCCCTTGTGGAGTCACAGATCAAACCAGTCAAACTTCAGTAGGCCAAAGGGGCACTTAAGTGGGAAGCTGAGTCTTGAAGAATGAAAATGATTCAGGGAATCACATGACATTTTCAGAGGAAAGTTTGGCTATTGGTGCCTTTAATTTAGGGTCTGATATTAGCCTGGCAAAAATTGAGCAGGTCCAGAAACTGACTGAAGAAAATTAAAAGCTTAAAGTAGAGGAGGAGATTTTTTTTTTTGAAAGTTACAAGGCATTAGAATTGAAAGTAGAACAGACTTCTCAGGAGCTGCAGCAAGAGAAAGAAACTACAATGGATTTGACCAAACAATTAGAAAATAGTCTGAAGACTCATGTAGGTAACAGAACGGAAAACCTGGCCACTAAAGTAAGAATACTAAAAGAAATTAGACATGTCAACATCAATGTTCATTTTGAGAATGACCTTTCAGATGCTATAAAAGTGTTGGATGAAAGACGCATTACTACTCTAGCTTCTTTGAATGAGTTAGAGAAAATTTGGGCACAATGCAAGCTGGCCCAGGAGGAGATCCAAATGTGTGATAATATGAATGAAGGGAATATTTTGACTGTCAAAAGAAATGAAGTGCAACAGAAGCTAGATATGTCAGTACAAATTTTTATTCTGGAAATAGATGAGTTACCACTTAATTAATGCTTAAAGACATTGCAGGATTTATCAGCTTCTTTAGAAGCAGTGTATGGACAGGCCAAAGAAGGAGTAAACTTTGAAGAAATACTTAGAACATTTTATGATTGGAAGTGTGATAAAAGAGAGGATTTCACTAGTGTTAGGAGTGAAACAGAGTCTTCTCTGCAGCATCTTGTAGCATGGTTCCAGAATACCCTAAAGGTTTTTCATCTCTCTTTGGGAAAACCACTGACTTATGAAGACACAATTGGTAATATTGATGAAATCTTAGAGAAGGCTGAGTCATGTGTTTGTAAAGAGCTAGAGATATCTCAGATTGAGCAAGGTGATACAGACAGGGAGATCATTTTAAATACTTACAGTCAAGTTCTGCAGAAGATCCATTCAGAGGAAAAGCTCATTGCCACTGTACAACCCAAATACAAAGACAGTATGGAGTTTAAAAAGCAAATGACTGAATATATAAATATGAGCCCCAATGTGGATCACTTGCTGTCCATTAAGAAGAAACTGAAAGGCTTAAAAGCTAAACTGAGATGGAAATTGGTTGAAAAGAATAATTTGGCAGAATCTGATGACCCTGATGGATCTGAAATTGAAAAAATAAAACAAGAAATAACTCAATTACATAGTAGTGTCTTTCAGGAAATTTATCATGAGAAGGAGGAATATGAGAAGTTGAATAACTTGGTACAGAAATGGTTCCCTGAGCTGCCTCTGCTTCATACTGAAATAGGATTATTTAAATACATGAACTCTGGTGGTCTTCTTACTATGAGCTTAGAACAAAATATTCTTGATGCTGAGCCCATGAAGGAACTTAGCAGCAAGCGTCCTTTGGTAAGCTTACTGCCATTAATATTCCTGTTTTTGTGTAAGTCTGATCCTGTGGCTTGTCTCATGGTCCCATACTATCCTAGGGCAAACCTGAGTGTTGTTCAAGCCAGTATGCCTCTATCGTCAGAAGAAGCTTTAAAGGTTACGAAAGGTGTTGCCCAGGGCCTGCATACATTGCACAAGGCCAACATAATTCATGGATCACTTCATCAGAATAATGTATTTGCTTTAAATCATGAGCAAGGAATTGTTGGAGATTTTGATTTCACCAAATCTGAGTCAGCGAGCCTCAGTGAACATGTCATTTGGTGGCTTGAGTTTGACATCACCTGAATTGAAAATGGGGAAAAATCCTTCTCCAAGTTCAGACTTATGTGCATATGGCTGCCTTTTCTTGTGGCTTTTTGTTTAAAATCAGGAATTTGAGACAAATGAAAACGGAATCCCCAAAGTGCATGTTTCATTTGGATGATAATGTCAGATCCCTCCTCTGTAGTTTGATGTAATTTAGAAGTTCATTGACTGCTGAACAAGTTTCAAATGCTGAATGTTTCTTGCTCCTGAAGGTGAAATCCATTCTAAACCCAGAAAAAGAGATTGAATATAGTCAATATAAAAAGAAAGATGAATTAAAGATGGAGAACTTGGATACATATAAAGAAAAACCAAGAAATAGTGAAGCTAACATTGATTGATGTTAATATTCTATTGTTGCAGATGTTCCTTTAGAAAACTTTTAGTTTAATAGATCAAAGATCTAGAAATGTTCTGGAACTAGTTGGATAGTGCCTTTGGTGTTCACATTGTGAAAAATAAAAGGTGTTTGGTCATGCCTATTTTTTTGTAAAATTTTTTTAAAAAAGAAAAACTCTCCTTTCTTTCTTCTTGACCTTCTATTTATACTTATAACTACCTGGTGGATATTTCTATTATATACCCCACATCTTCCTTCAGCATGTCTAAATTGAATTCATACTCTCCCTTGATTTTCTTTGTTTTTTCAATTAACCATTCAGATACCTAAGCACTTTCTGTCACGTCTCCCTAAACTTTGCCACTGCTCATACCTACTTTCTTACAAATCTTATTTTCTTCCTCCTAAATATATCTTAAACCAATTCACTCCTTCTTTACATTATATTAAATCAGAACTTCTCCTCTTGTCAAGTTTTCTGCAATAACATTCTAGCAGTTTTCCCCACACCTTCTTTTGACCCTCCCCTCCTAGATGCATTCTACATTGTGCAGCCAAAAGACCTTCATTAGAAAATGCAAAATAACTATCAATTCTTTGTTTAAACACATTAAATTTTTTCTTTCTGATTTCAGTTCCAACCTTGGCTGTCCACAGTAATGTCTTTTCCCTCTTGAAATTGCCTTGATCTGTCTCATCTTTGGAATTTTCCTAATACTATTCCATGACATGAAAATAATCATATAATTATCATTAATAAAATTGTTTCAATTGATTCATTTGATGATGATTAAATTTTTGTTTTATGAGGTACCAAATAATTTTTCCCAAAACAAAGCATGTTAAAGATTTTGCAGCAAGCTGATTCCCTAAATCTATTTATCTTTAAAAGTCCTCATCAAAAAAAAAGGTCTCATCACATTTGCAATGCATTTAATATTTTACAAGTAAAAATTTGAACTCAAATTAACATTTGCATATGAACCTCAAATGTTTGTTTCAAGGTCCTAACAGGAACGTTCAGCCAATTGTATTGCTTGGACTAGTGTGGTCCTCCTCTATCCAGGAGTATCAACCTCTTTGACTTGGGCAACATCCTGAAGATACAGCCAATGCCTGCAACAGAATGACAAATATAGAACAGTAAAGGAATGACTGGACATCTTCCAGCCAGCTAAATCCCTTGAATCAAACCTGGAATAAGTGGAGTGACAGATGTCATTGTCAGATTGCTCTAGCAACCTTGATATGACCTACTACTACATGCTCCACTTTCATTTTTAAAAGCTTGAGTAATCTTTGCAAGTTTGGACAGTGCGCAGGAGAAAATAATTCTATGACTCGGCAAGGCCAGTGGGATGTACTCCATCTAGAAATAGACCTAGAAACTTCATCATTCAGAAGAGCATCTGGCTGACATCTACAGGATGCTGGGAATGTGCCAACTTTGATAATTATATTCAGTTTGCCCACCTTCCCTCTTCTCTTCAATTAGGTTATACAGATTCAACTTCATTTTAAAAAACGCCATGCATGATAGCTAGTAAATTCTATGAGGTAACTATACCACCCTAGAAACTGCAGCATTTTATGGTTAAGTGAAATAAAATAATTACATAACAAATTCAGAACTGTGGCTTTAAAATGATAAATTATGAGATAATGAAACTAATTTCTCTACTCAGGAAATTAAATGTTTTGAATTGCTTTTCTAGTTTATTAAAGGAGAAAAGATTTTTATGTGATGTCATATTTTGATTTCATTTTATTATTAGACATTATAAGATCATATGATTCTAGACACAGTAGTACGTATACAAAGAAGAGATTTTGTTTGGTATAAACTAGATCCTATAAAGTCTAAACTATAATTTAAATAGCAGATAAACATTATTTTCATTAATGTATAAAACAGAAGTACAAACATGCCCTTTTATTTTCATTTCCCTTATTGTTTTATATTTACATGATTTAATATAATTTTATTAAGAAGTTTAACATTTTATTTGAAAGAGTTTGTGTTTTTAAAATTGTAACATTTAAATATAGTTTTATTTTTCTATGTTATTCTGAGAGTTTTTGAAACTGAAAAATTGTTCTATGGTTAGCTGCTGTTTCAGAAGAACTCAATATTCAAGGGAGGAAGAATAGGAAAGAAAGTTGAAAAATAATAATAACCAATATTCACACAAGCTTCACTATGTTCAAGGGAAAAACTCCATCTGATTTGCCTATAATAACACACATTATTATTATTATTATTATCACTCCTCACATTAACCCAATTAAGGCTGCATGTGGTGGCTCATGCCTGTAATTCCAGTACTCAGGAGGCTGAGGCAGGAGGATTGCCATGGATTTGAGGCCATCCTGAGATACACGGTGAGTTCAAAGCTGAGTGAGAGAAAGAGAGTGAGATCTTGTCTCAAAAAAAAAAACAGCTAAATTTTTACCTTTAATATTACTGTTTTTTAAAATGGGAAAACTGAGTCACAGTAAATATGTTTCCCAAGGCCATATCACTTGCAAATGGTGGCAAAAGTAGTCAAACTCAAACACAGTTCTAAAGGCCATGTTTTTAATCACCTTACTGTACTGTGTACCCCCCAGTACACAACAAGAAACAATTATTCTTCTTAAACAGAGTTAAATAAGGTTCCAGTGTATTTCATGGCTAGCCAATATCATTTTAATAAACTGGTGCTTAATCAGCCTCAAACAACTTCTGATGTTTACAACAAACAGATAAAGTAATATATCCTAAACAAGTTAATATGAAACAAGTTCCTAAACATTATACTTCTAATAGTTAATTGATACATCTCATATAGAATAATTACATGAGTGTCATGTGTATAAATCAAATAATGCTACCCTAAAGAGTTGTTTTGGCTACACTGGCAATGTTGAAAGAAGCACTGCCATGTTACAGAAGGAAAACAAAGATAAGAAAGTTTAGTGATGCATACAAAAAGCAAATTGATGTAACTGAAAGGGAATGAAAATCATAATTCAGAGCATTCTGACTCAGTGAATTTCATTTATATTTTGAAAAAGATGAAATGAAAATAAAATCTCTGGGTAGATTGGAAATTTTAATTAAGTAGACATGATTTAAATATATATATTTTAGATTGACACATTTCTAGCTTTATTTCATACCTATTAGAGTATCATTCCACAATGGGTTTGGGAAAGAACCTATATTTTTCTAATGTTAAAATGCTAGTAGAGAGTAATGGTGTGTGTGCATAAATACACCAAAGTAACACCTCTTTTTCATCAAAATCCTCTAAAAGTCAAAGTCAAAATAAAAAAAGTTACATTAAAAAAGAGTTCTAAATTTGGATAAACTTTGGGTAACAGTTTTATTTTGTGTTTTATTAAAATAAGATTAGGATACAAAAATAATATGCCCAATAAAGTTAAAATGAAAACTCACAAGGTAAAACCACAGTGTGCCATTTTTGTATTTAGCTTTATTTCTATGTGTTATATTTAAATGTCCCCCCACAGCCTTATCCCCTCTTTAGGTATTTTTTTTTTAATTTGCTCACCTGAAATGTTTCTTTTCCTGGTTCATGGACTAGTACTTAATGGTATCCAATAGCTATAAAATAGCTGCTTTAAAAAGACCTATATTAGATAGTTTCTTAGGAAAACATCTAGGTGTTTGGATGAGTCTGGCACTGTGCCCTGAAAGTCAACAGAATTCAGTTGTGTCAGAGATCCAAACAGAAAAGGTGTTCCAGATACCTTAAGATGACTTGGCTTCCATCACTCTGTAATTCAAACCTGGAGACTGTTAACAGCAGTGCCCCAGCTGTTCTTGTGTCCCTGAATGAGACAGGAAAAGCAGTCAAACAGCCAAATATTGGAGCCTGCAGAATTTTAAAGTACAAATTCAGAGGCTTGAGTTATAATCTGGAATGACCAAATGGGTAGTATCAAACACTAAGAACAGTGTGCCATGTTGCTCTTGGTTCTGAGGAAGAAAAATTAGGTCCCAATACCAATGCCATCTTTTCAATCTCCTCCATAAGCTTATATAAATCAATATTTTCATATTTTATATATATATAGTTATATTATTTTGCCAATTTTGAATATCTTTTGACTTTAGTGATTAGATATGATACAATAATGTACTTAACTCCGCCTCTTTATTTTCTCTCCTAATTTTTATCCATGATATTTTAAATTTGTAGGCTATATAACATTTACATAGATATGTCACTGTAAATGCCAGATTTGCCTTAGATTTAGCTCTAATTTTAAGAAATATTAAATAGACCACTTTTTTTGGTAGCGGGGATCGAACTCAGGACCTTGCGCTTGCGAGGCAGGTGCAGTGCCACTGAGATAAACCCCCAGCCCAATAGACATCATCTTATGATGGCTAAATTTATTCTCTAGCACTTTTTCCAAGAAATAATGGAAAGAATATTTTCTGATTTCTTCTTATAAATTATTTGTATGTGATCTCTATATCTGAAAGGCAGTTGGGCAAGATAAAATCTTGGCTCAGTTTTTTTCTTTAGACATTTGTTTAGAGCATTGTCTTCTGATATTCATTGTGTTGCAGAGGTTCAGGAAGCCTGATTCTTGTCCCATTTTGAAATAGAGTGATTTTCCTGGCTGTACAATTAACTTACCTTTATTTTTTATATTATGACATGTTCTCTGGATTTTTAAATAATCTGGCATTTCCCTACCTTCTAGAAATAAAAACAAAAATATATCAAGAAGATCACCTGTGGTTCCAAGATAAATGTCATCTTTGAGGTTAATGGACATTGACATAAATAATATAGGATCAGGTATTAAAGGATCTTTTAGAGGAGATTGAAAATCCAGTGGGATATGCACATTTGCCATATGTATGCTACAAATACATTTTGTCTTGAATTAAGATGTCCATTGTGACTCCCAAGTTAGAGATATTTACTGTTGATATAGAGAACCTGTGAAATGAGTTGAGAACCAAAGCTCATCATATAAACTAGAAAAAAAATTGACATATTATCAGAGTGACAGCAGTTGCAGAGTGTAAACCAAAGACTATGAACATTTGGGAGAAAAATTGCAGAGCTGAACATTACTCCATGGCATGGCAGCTTCCTGGTCTTCTCTTGAACAGCTTTCTCTAGTTTGAAGGGTGGAGGGTTATTTAGAAAGCAATTTACTAATGATTTTATATTCATAACTCATCAATAATAAAACATTTAATTAAAATGACTTTCTCTTAGTGTCTCCTTATGGATTTAAAATTTAAGGAACTTCCAGTTATTGTGTAAGGCTGATCCAAGGTCATGACAGGACTATTATCAATGAATTATTGGTATTCATATTTGGATCTCTGCAAAAAGACAACTATATAGAAAACTTTTAGGTAATTAAATTTGTTAAATGTTTTATATTTGCAACAATATATTGATGAGTAGGTTTAGAGGATAACTATAATATACAAATTCTTTTGCAAAACTCTTCAAGATTCATTTGAAAGACATTTTTAAACTTGGTTGTTCATCTTCTGTGTACCAAGCTCACAATGATATAAATATGTTTAGAACTGCAACACAAATAAGAAATTGCAGACTGCCTTAAAATAACAATGCATAAATCACTATAGAAAGCCAAGAAAAGAAGAAGAAGGATTTAAGAATTCATTAAGTGAAAAAAAATTGACCAGGAAAAAGATAAACAGTAGAACTAATACATTCAAAATATATTGCTACAACCATAAAATAGGAAAAAGCTAGCTATAAAATTAAAAATGGAGATGGTAATAAATATATAAAGTAAAAACATTTAGTAGGAAAATAACATTGAAAAATCAATTTTAAAAGACCTTTCCTTTTTACTATGAAAACAAAGTTGAAGACAAAATCAACAGTTTTTCAGGAAAATACAGTATTTAAAATGAAGTCTAAAAGATGTAAGAAAATTAAAAATTTTTTCCATAGATTACATGAGGAAGTTATACAAAATTTGCACTATTCAAAATGGCAGGCTTGAGGAAGCTTCTGGGTAGGCATTTCACAGCTCCTAAAAGAGAGGAGGTGAGTCACACAGGTGCCAGGAACACCATCCCACCCACCACCCACAACTGGTGAAATGAGAAGACAAGTAAACAAGCTGCAGAACCAGACTTCCAGATCACCTACAGTAACCAAAGGGAAACGAGACAGAACACTCAAATACTCAACCACCTGGACTCCCTGAACTAGAAACGAAGGAGGATCTGGAAAAAATGAAATCAGAAATAATTTCTCACATAACAGCAAAGATTGTGCCCATAGTGCAAGACATGATTAAAAAATCTAGAGAGGATACAGATTAAAAAATAGAGGAGCTGAGGAACATGATGGAATGCCAACATAGGAAACAAAATGAATCCATAAAACAGATGTAAACAGATTTCCATGAGATCAAAAACTCCACTGAAAGTCTATGCAGCAGAATGAGCCAATGTGAAGACAGAATTTCAGATATAGAAGATGAGATTGCAATTAGTGACCAGGAAAAGAAAAATTGCTTTAAAATTCTAAGGGACCATGAGAAATCAATCCAACAGCTGCTAGACGATGCAAAGAAAAATAACATAAGAAAGATTGGAGTCAATGAAGAAACAGGAGAGAATGCAGATGACATAAAAAAAACTGTTCACAGAAGTCATGGCAGGAAACTTCCCAAGCAGGGGAAAAGAATTTGGCATACAGATGAGCAAGGCATATAGGACTCCAACTAGCCCTTATCAAAAAAAAATATACATATAGGCATATAACTGTTAACATTCCAGAAACTCAACTAAAGAACAAAATTCTACAAGCAGTTAGAGAAAAGAAACAAATCACATACAAAGGAAAGCCCATCAGAATCACAGCAGACT
>NW_004624783.1:14298413-14308771 GCF_000247695.1 Heterocephalus glaber
CACCTCATCTTTGACAAAGGAGCCAAACACCCTCACTGGAAGAAAGATAGCCTCTTTAATAAATGGTGCTGGAGAAATTAGGTTTCAACTTGCCAGAGATTAAAACTAGACCTATATCTCTCACTATGCACTAAACTAAAATCAAAATGGATTAAATATGTAAATATTAAAACAGAAACACTGAACTGGCTAGAACAGAAGTTAGGTAGAACACTTGAAGTCATTGGTGTAGGAAAAGATTTTATGAACAAAACCTTAGTTGCCCAGGAACTAGCACAATCAACAAGTGGGATCTTTTCTTATTAAAAAGCTTCTGCACAGCAAGAGAAACCACCAGCAGTGTGATGAGACAACCCACAATGTGCGAAAAAAATTTTCACCAGCTGTCCTTCAGAAAGGCCTACTAGGTAGAATATGTAAAGAACTTAAAAAAATGAGACCTCCCAAATTTTAAAACCCAATCCAAAAATGAGTATCTGAGAAGAACAGATATTTCTCAGACAAAGAAGGAGAAATAACAAATAAACATATGAAAAAATGTTCAACATCACTGGTCGTTCAAGAGATGCAAATCAAAGGAAATCAATCAATAGCAAATGCTGGCATGGCTGTGGGGAAAGAGGAACACTGCTCCACTGCTGGTGTGAGTGTAGACTGGTTCAACCACTGTGGAACTCAATATGGAGATACCTCATAGAAGTAGGATTGGAAGTCCCATTTTACCCAGCTGTTCCTCTGCTGGGTATCCCCCCCAAAGAATTAAAAGAATCATACCACAGTGATATATGTGCACCTATGTTCATAGTAGCACAATTCGTGATAGCTAAAACTTGGAAACAACTCAATTGCCCATCAAGTTGAGACTCGATAAAGAAAATGTTGTTGATTTTTTTTATAAAATGGAGTATTATTCATTCATAAGGAATGGGAAACTAGAGACATTTATAGCTAAATAAATGCACATTGAGGCGTTACTCTTAAGTGATATAAAATGGACACATATGTGGAAATACCAAATAGTTTCTTTAGTGTGAGCAACTGAAAGTGTAAATAAGGACTAAAGGTATTATGCATAATGTGAAATAGGAAGGAAATGTGCAAAGGGAAGACAAAGTGGGAGGGTTAGGGGAAAGGAAAGAAGGGAATGGAATAAATATGTGAAAATGAAAAAATAGGAATAAAGTCTTTATAAATAGTGAGGGGTGGAGGGGTTGAAGGGAGGGCAGGAGTATGGGGAAAAAATAAGAACCAAGATGGATTATGTAAGGTTCACATTTCCAATGATGAATGTCATTATATTGTATACCTTGAATGTACTAATAAAATTAATTTTTTAAAAAAAGACAAAAAATTTTTAAATGTTTTATTTTATTAGTACATGTTTGCAGTTCATGCAGTTTACAATCATCTTGGGGAGTGGTTACATGTACATACAACAGCTTCTTTTTTTTATAAATCCCCTTCTTTTCCCCTCTACCTTCCTTTCTCTTCCTGCAATTCCCCTCTCCCTTTTTCATTCTCATTGATATTATTAATTATAGTTCATATTATGGCATATAATGTTTTCATTGAGGTTATTATGTTTCTGTACATAGCATATCTTTATTCTACTTATTTCCTCTTCCTCTTTTGCTCACCCCTGACTTTGTTTCCTGGGACCACTTCCCTATTGCAAGAGATATTCATTCTCTAGTCCCCTTCTATCCATCCTGTATTATTCTCTTTGTTTATACTTTGCCTCACTCAAATGAAAGATACCATATAGTATTTTATTATGGTGTGTCTGGTTTACTTGACTCAGCATTATATTTTCTAGGTCCACCCATTTTCCTACAAATGTCTCAAATTGGTCATTCTTTATACCCATGTACTAGTCTATTATATATAGATACCACCTTTTCTTCATCTGTTTGTCTGTTGATGGGTATACAAGCTGTTTCCAGTATTTAACTATTACAAATTGTGCTTCTATAAACATTGGTGTGCATGTATCACTGTAGTATGATGACTTAAACTCTCTGGGGGAAGATATCTAGCAGAGGGATAGCTGGGTCATATGGAATTTCTAATTTCAGATCTTTGAGAAATCTCCATACTGATTTTCATAATGGTTGTACTAGTTTACCTTCCCACCAACAGTGAAAGAGGCTTCCTTTTTCACCACAGCCATGCCAGTATTTGCTACTGTTAGATTCTTAATGATTGTCATTCTTTCCAGAGTAAGATGGTATCTTAACATTGTTTTAATTTACATTTCTCTTACAGGTAGAGATGTTGAGCAATTTTTTATATATTTGTTGACCATGTGTGTTTCTTCCTCTGTAAAGTGTTTGTTAATCTCTCTTGCCCATTTCTTGACTATGTTTTTAATTTTAGGTGGTTTAATTATTTTGAGTTCTTTTTATATTCTAGATATCAGTCCTCTGTTTGAGGAGTAGCTGGTAAATTTTTTTTATTCTGTATGATAAATTACTAATTTATTCTTTTGTTGTACAGTTTTGTAGTTTAATATAATCCCATTTGTTGATTCTTGCTATTATTTCTTGTGCAATTAATCTTCTATTTAGGAAATCCTTTTCTACATTATGTCTTTAAGTATTTTATCTTCCAGTAGGTTTAATATTTCTGATTTAATATTTAGATCTTTGATCAATTTTGATTTTAGTTTAGTAAATGTTGAGAGATAATGGTCCAGTTTTCCCAGATCCACGTGTTGAAAAGGTTGTCTTTCCTTCAACATGTGCTTTTGGCCCCTTTGTCAAAGATCAAATAGTTGAATATGCCTGGGGAAGTTACTGTGTCCTCAATCCTACTCTGTTGAGCCATGTATCTGTTTTTCTTCCAATACCATGCCATTTTTATCACTATTGCATTGAAATATAGCTTGAAGTTAGGTATTGCTATGCCTCTTGTTTTGTTCTTATTGCCCAAAATTGCTTTTACTATTCTGGGTCTCTTTTGGATCCATTTGAATTTGAGGATTGCTTTCTCTAGATCTGTAAAGTATGCTATTGGTATTTTGATTGGGATTGCAGTGAATCTGTATATAAGTTTGGAGAATATGGTCATTTTGACAATATTTCTGCCTATCCAGGTAATCTCCTTCTTTGGAGTACTATAGTTTTCTTTGTAGAGGCTTTCACTCCCTTGGTTAGGCTAATTCCTAGGTATTTCATTTTTCTTAAAGCTACTGTGAATGATACTGTTTTCATAATTTCCTTCTCATCCAGTTCATTATTGGTGTACATAAATGCTAGTGATTTTTGTGTATTGGTCTTGTATCCTGCTACATTGCTGAAGTTGATTATTAATTCTAAGAGTTTTTGGTAGAGTTCTTTAGGAAGAAGACACAAAACTTACATGAAGAAAAATTAAAAACCTTCCTATAAGCTATATTAAAACTTGAACCATTATAAGGTGATTCTATGTTTTAAAATAAACTTAACCTACAGAAATTTTAATTCATTAAATTTTTAATTTATTATTTTATTTAAAAATATATAAATGAAACATGACCAAGAAATATAATTGATAGGATGCTATTAAATTTTCCATCAAAAACAAGTAAGAATTGTCAATAAAAGTCTTCTCTGAGAGAACAATGGAAATGTAAAGCCCTAACAGATATTAAAACACATGATAAAGGCTTATAATTCAGTTCTATAACAAACATGAGCACACAGAAAGACTAATAAAACAGAGCAAAAATGTCACTAGTAGCCCTGTGTGTGTTGTGTGGATGCGGATGTGTGTGTCTGTGTGTATGTGATTACTATAAGACAAAGAGACACCTGGGCATGGTGGGGCATGTCTGTAATCCCATCACTCAGGAGGCTGAGGCAGGAGGGTTGAGGCCAACCAGGACTACCTAGTGAGTTCAAGGCCAGCGTGAATGGCATAGAAAGACCCTGTCTCAAAAAAAAAAAAAAGAAAAGAAAGAAATAAAGAACAAAACAAAAGGACAAAGAGACAGTTTAAGTGGAAAGAAAATGACCTACTGAGTCAATAGTTTTGAGTTATTTGGGTGATACCCACTCTAAGAAATAAAACAAAATTGTGTCCATATTTGATACTACCAAGCAAGGTTATTTGCATAGGATAAAAAATTTAATGTAAAAATATTAAGACACTACAAAAATCATAAATGAACTATTTATAACTTCAAACTGACTTTTGAAACTATACACAAATTCTTGAAGCCATAATAGTTGTGTAATAAATTCATTTCTTTAAAATTTAAAGCCAAAAAAACCCCTTCAAAGTCCCCTCTGTATCATGAAAATACCAGATGAAAAGGTAAAAGGCTTAACAAACTGAGCAAAGATTCCTTTAACTAATTTCATTGCCAATGAGCTAAGCTCCTACATATGTAAATACAGCCCATTAATTACTGTGGAAAAAAACAACCCAGAAAAAACCCAGACAGATTGTATGGATAGATGTTTTACAGAAAATGAAGCACAAATGGGATTTTAAACATATAAATAGGTTCACTTTACTCAAGAAAGGAGAAATATAATTGAAAACCATATTGAAATATATTTTACTCAACAGCGTTGCAAAATAAAATTTCAAAATTTGATAACTCAGCAATGGTTAGGAAGTAAAAAAAAGGTCTTTTCATACATGGATCATGGGATGAAAAATTGGTACAATATCAGTTCAATATACAATAATATTGGAACTGTTTGTATCCTTCAATCCAACAATTCTACTCCTATGAGTTTACCTAGAGGTTTACTTGCATACATGAAAAGGAAGATGTACAAGGATATACATGTAAAGCATTGTAGCTTTGTTTGCAACAGCAAACATTTGTAAGTAATCTAACTTTTATCTATATAAAACTAGTAAAACTAATTATTTCCCTAATTGAATATTATTGAAATATTTTTTCAAAGGAAATTCATGTATTAACAAGGACAGGTCACTAAGATGCCTTTAAAGGGGGGAGAAAAGATAGTTTGGTGCACTACCATCACTCAGCAATGTGTGTGTAGTATTGTTTTTATTTTAAAAAATTGGCTCTGAAAAGAGAAAGAGGAAAGTAGGGAGAGTGATTATCTATAGGAAGAAATGGGGACACCACTGGTGATGGACAGGGAGGGAAAGAAAAATTCACCACTTTTCATTATTTTTATACTTTTTTATATTTGTTCCTTGGTTATTAAGTAAGTAGCAGTTTATTAAATAAAACAACTTTTGAAATGAGTATTCTCAGTCTGCCACAATATTACAAAACTGAATTTTCTGAAATACAACCTAATTTTGTTATGCATTTATAAGACTAAAGTGTCATGCATACATTTACATTTTTATGTTTATTTCTTGGCCCTCTGCAAGCTGAGTTTCACAGAAAATGTGCTTTCAAATCACTATCAGCCTACTAATTCTCAAATCCAATAACCACTTTTCAACCCTCCTCTCATTTGAATTCCCTGTAGTGTTGATGTTGTCCACCCCCTTCATTACTGAAACACTGCCTCTTTGTTGGCACTTCCTGGTCTATGGGCATCCTGGTGCTTAGTTCCTCTAATGCCCAGGGTCTCCTCCTTAGCATTCACTCTCTCATGGGTCCTAGGAACAGTAGAGAAAAATGAGATTTTTTTCAATTGCCTTTCCTGGTCAAACATCCTACCATCTATGATACTGCATTACAAGTGTAATATTTACTGTGTCTAGCTTTTAATAATCAAAGGACCTCTTGCAAAAATTGAGGACCATCTGTCATTGAAAGATTTTTACTATTTTAACATTTTACTATTTCATTTCCCTATAGTTACTATTTTCTGTGTTGGAAAAGGCACATAGAAACTTAAGAAACTAGGGTGTACACACAAAAGGCAGCAGAGAGGCATAGTTCTAGAACCAGACTATCTGGATTTTCAAATTCCAATGTCTTGCTTGCTTCTCTCTAAAACATAATTGTCATAACAATGTCTAATTCATTGAGTTCTCAGGCAGTATTCATGAAGCAAGGGATGTAAAATCACTTTGAACAGTTCTTCCATCCATGTTTTTGTATCTGTTACTAATAATATTCCAGGTAAAAAATTCTAGAACTTTATATGCATTCATAAATCTGACTTCCAGTCTCTTTTCTGTTGGTAATTTAACTTATGCTTTCAATATATATTTTCTGAGTTTCACTTTTCTGACTGTAAATTGGGAGGTTAAAATATGATCTCTAAAGTTGTTATAGTCTGTGTAATTTTAAGTACCTAACAGGTTTGAGGAACATTGTCTTTTGCCTTTCTCTGTCAAAGCCTAATGTCCAAAAATACTGCTTGTTGAATACATTTGAAAGCTTTTCTAAAGGTCAGAATTAATGTCTTCATAATATAAAAAGCATTTAAACTTTATTCATAAAGATATATCATATTTTATTTATTTTTAAACACAGTATCCACTTCTTTTAGGACAGAAACAGATTCCTATCTTCAGAGATGAAGAGTCTCTATAGTTGAATACTTATTTAATAAACACAGCCCGTTTTTAGCATTAGTAACTAAAACCAAAAGTGCATAGATTAGGTATAGATCACGCAAAAGAATAACACTTACATTAAAAATAAGGTATTTAACTGTACCTATAAATATGTATGATTAGTACATGTCAACATATTATTAAATAAGTTTGTTTTGATATCACTAAATTGAAATTTGGCAATCAAACGTAGATTACCTCAACATTGTTTTCGAAAACATTGTACTCTTTAAATATCACATTCTTCAGAGCCCTTGGCTAAAATGCTGGGGCTCTATATTTGACAATTTACTCTTCTTTATAGCTTATGTCTAACAAGGTCCTGGCCTCTTTTGCATTGTCACTGTGCCTAAGTCTCACATCTTGACCTGATAGCAACAAAGTAGATGACTTTGACCTCTTTATTTTGAAAATATCACAGAGCCCACTTCCAAGTGTCTCCTTCCTTAAGTCATGTTTCTTTAATATGAATATGGCAAAAATCCATGTTGTTTTACTACCTCCTTTTTGGTAAATCTAAATTCTCTGCCAGACTTTCAGAGCTCTCCAGACTGAGGCCTTCTTTAATGGATGGATGTAGCCTCTTCTTACTGCTGCCTTCTCCTTTGTCTCCTGCACCCCGTGTATCTATTTCCTCATGGTCTCTGTATGCAATCGTCTCATGGCTGATTTCATGCAGAATTTGGTTTCTTTCCCTGAGTAGCTGCTTTTTATGTTCCTCATTCATTGATCCATCCATTCTCCTTACCCTTTATAACATGACAAGTCTTATTTCTGAGGAAGCTTTAGGTTTTTATTGATATCTTAACATGCATTTGCCATGAAAAACTCAGTTTTGTGATTTTCAAATTATTTCAGGTTCATACATTATAAGAAATATAATAGGCATCATAATGTAACAGAAAAACTACTTACTTTGGGTAGTGCATGACCTGAATGTAAAATCAGTGCTTCTATTGACCAGTTGTGTTTCTGTCCTCAAGTCATTCTCTGAGCTTTACAAAGTTGTTATAAATATTAAATGGAAAAGATGAAAAGCTATTTTGTGAGCTCTAAATTTAATTCCAGGACTATTGTTGCTATGCTACTTCTATGTGGAAGAACACATCTTTTACAGTGTTAGATAAATAGCAGTTCTGTCAGAGGTGTTTAATAAGTAAATGGAATATGCGTCAAGAAGACACAAAACAGTTCTAAATTTAAAAAAAAGAAAATGGGAATTGAATGTAAAGCCATGGGGACTCACATAGTTCAGGCTTAAATATTGAATTGGATAGGAATTCTTATGAGAGGAAATTCTCACGTAAAAATGATGGGACACTGTTTATTCCACTTCTTCCCAAAGAAACATTAGTATCAGCTGACTGCACCCATGGTGAGTTACAAGAGACCTGCACTAATTGCATTGCTGTCATTGATGAAAGATCTATTTCTGTGAATAGGGGGGACTTAATTAGGGTCTCTGCAGAATAATTCAGATTCTATATATTTTCTCTGTGACCATTCTGTGTGGTATCCACAGGCAACTACTTTGAAATCAGTGGAGACTTGACCCACTGGGGGAATTTAATGGGAAACACTAAAGACCAGAAAATGTTACTGAGTTAGATATGTATATCCTCTTCTGCCTGAGATGAATAGGCATCACAACAGAATAATTAACAATAGAATGCACAATTTGGTTGTTACACTACTCTACCATGATTTAAGACCATAAAACAAAAATAAATAGAAATATGAAGTACTCGCAAAGATTGTTTACTTGTTGAAGTGTCTTTGGATAAAAAAATAAATTATAAACACTACCAGTAAGAAGACTGAACATGACTTAGGCAAAGATGTAGCTTGATTATAAGACTCTCAGATATACTTGGCCATTGAATTTAGGCACTTCTCTGCTAAATAAACTATTCATTTCTTACCAAGAAGAAATGTATCACAATTTTAGTCAAAGGAAGAAAGTGGAGAGCAAGAAAATTAGCTATCCAAAATAAATGATCTAGGCATTTCAACAGATGTCATTTCAGTTGAAACTCTGACCAAAAAAAAAAAAAAATAGAGTCAACTGTATGATGTGCATGGTGGAACTGTGTTTGTTGGTGGTCAGAAGTTTGTCAAAGAGGACCTAAAGAACTAGATACTTAGAAATGATCTACTTAATTCAAGTTATTTGTCACCTTGCCTGTTTCTAATTTTTTGCAGTGAGAATGTTTAAAGTCTATTATCTTCCAAATTTTGAAACACACTATGTACTATATATACTATGGCCACCATATGGTATAATATATCACTAAAATTTATTCCCCTCTCTAACTAAATTTGTGTCCTTTAACAAGTATCTCACTTTTCTCCATCCTCACTAACCTCTCAGCCTCTGGAAATCACCATTCTACTTTCTGCTTCCATGAATTTAACTTTCTGTTCACTTGCATCAAAAATCTAACATTGTTATTAACCATGGTCCCCATGTTGTACAATAGATTTCTTGAAATTATTATTCCTAATTGCAATTTTGTATCCTTTAACCAAAAACTATCCACCCACACCCAATGTCAACCACCCTACATCTTGGGGTACCTGTGCTTTGGAGAAAACGTTTTCAGATTCCACATATAAGTGAGATCATATAGTACTTATCTTCTGTACCTAGATTATTTCAATTAGCGTAATGTCTCCTATGGCTGACACATTGAACCAAATCATGAGATTTCCTTCATTTTTTAAGGTGGAATACTATTTCATTGTGTATGTACACTGTTAACTATTAATAAGGTGACAGATACTTAGGCTGTTTATATTTCTTCATTATTGTGAATAGTGCTGTAATAAACATGCAAGCACAGATGTCTTTTCAACACACTGATTTCATTTCCTTTGTATATATACCCACTAGTAGAATTGGTGGGTCATATGGTAGTTCTATTTTTAAGTTTTTGAGGAACCTCTAAACTATATTCCATAGTCACTGTACTAATTCACATTTCTACCATGAGTGAGCAAAAGTTCCCTTTTCCGCATATCCTCACCATCACTTATTTTCTTCATTCTTTCTTTAACAACCATTAATACTAGAGTAAGATAATATCATTGTGGTTTTAATGTACATTTTGCTACAGTGAGTAAAGTTGAGCATTTTTTCATATAACTGTTGGCCTTTTTTATGTCATTTTTTGAGAAATATTATTTAGTTTTACTGCTCATTTTTTAATGGAATTGACCCTTTTCTATTGAGTTTTTTTCCTTAAATTTCTTTAGTGGTACATTTTAGGTATACAATTCATTTACATTTATCATGGGGTGCTTGTACCTGTACATGATGTATCTTAGTTCTTATTTTTTCTCCCATTACCTGTGCACACTTCAACCCCTCCACCCTTCCCTATTTACACAGACTTTGATTCCATTTTTTTTTCTTTCTCGTAATTTTTCCTTTCCCTTCTTCCCTTTCCCCTTCCCCTTGCTCCACCCCCAAACCCTTGGACCTTTTCCTATTTTAAATTATCAATTATTCATTTTAATCATTTTTATCCTTATTTACACTTTCAGTTTCTTACACTAGAGAAACTATTTGGTATTTGCACATATGTGTCCTATTTATTTTACTTAAGAGTATGGCCTCAATATGCATCCATTTAGCTATAAATGTCTCCAGTTTCTCCTTTTTTATGGCTGGGTAGTACTCCATTTTATTAAAAAAAAAATCTTCTTTATCCAGTTTCCAGTAGATGGACACTTGGGCTGTTTCCAAGCTTTAGCTATTACAAACTGTGCCACTATAAACATAGATGCACATATATCACTGTGGTATGATTCTTTTAATTCTTTGGGGAAGATTCCCAGTAGGGGAATAGCTGGGTCAAATGGGACTTCTA
>NW_004624783.1:14322479-14334358 GCF_000247695.1 Heterocephalus glaber
AGGAAGAAAAGGTCCAAAGGGGTGGGGCAGGGGAAAGGAAAGAAGGGAAAGGAAAAATGCTGAGAAATGGACAAAATGGAAATAAAGTCTTTGTAAATAGGGAAGGGTGGAGGGGGAAAAAAGAAAAAGAAAAAGTGTATATTTAACTACATGTTCTTTCAATGTATTAGAAGAATAATTAAAAATATTTCAAATATTCACTTTTTCAAAAAATATTCTCATATCATACTCTTTTCTAAATGACTGTGAGAATTGTGGTCCTTCCTCAGCTCTAGTTTTCAACTTAGTCATGCTTCAGGGTTTGACCAATGGCCATTTATAAAGTTAACTGGTATAAATCTGAATACTACCAGAAGATCCATTCCTCTCATCTCTCTGGTCAGTTCACAAATAACCTATATCATTTACAATGGTCTCTCAGTATGTCATTGTAGTTTACTTTTCATATTTCTAGTTATAAATCTGCTTCAGTAGAGTCCACAGTGATAGCTTGGGATTTTAGCATTCGTCACTTGGTAAACATACCAATGGGACTATGTATATACAGTCTTGTTTTGAGAAACTTGCGCTGACTCTGGCCCAGTACTCTGTTGGTCATTATAGCCTCCAGTGTCAAAGTTGGCTTTGACTACAGCTAAATGAGAATGCAATTATTTGGTAGTATAATCTACAATTGGAGGAAATAAACTTATTAGTAAATAGTATTGCTCAAAATACTTATAAATTTTTCAGAAAAAAAATTTGAACTTTTAAAAATTTACTAGGATGGAAATTTGGATTTGAGACAAATGCAGACAGCAGGCTCTAAAATATTTAATCAGTGCTTAGCAAAGAATTGATTAAAGGTAAATTAAAAAGTGCTTGGAGGTGGGAACCATAAATAATGTGTGTGCTGAGGCAGTGAGAGATACGTTTTCACTTATTAGGAACAGAATAATCTTGGATGTGTACAAGCTTGTGTGTTTTCCTTATTTTTATTTGTGATCTGGATAGGAGAGGTCAAGGCAATAAGAAGTATTTGGAAGCCACTTAAAAGAGGTTGTATTTCTCAGATAATGAGGACTAGAGAGTGGAGAGTTAATATATTCTACCTAATTAGTCTAAATTGGAGCAGGCAGAAGCAATAAGTTGAAAGCTGTCCAGGAAGCTCTGTAGCATTTAAATCAAAATCTAGAAGCATTAGACACACCATAGAGACTTGCAAAATGGAGATTTCTAGGTATCTCTTAAATTCTGTTGCAAAAGGTTTGGGGTAAAAGCCTAGAATCTGAATATTTGGTTTAGAGACAGATGTTCTAGGGAACACATTTTTTTAAAGTGCTAAATAGTTTGATAAATTTATCATTTCCTATTAAAACAAGAAAGGGAGCTGACTTGAAGAATAAAATGAATGAAAATTGCCATGAAATGTGAAATGCAAATTTGCCTTATTTGCTAGAATTGCCAAATTTCTGCAGGCAAAGCAGCTGTGCTTTGAGTATTTATAAGTGGACATTTGCATATGGGTATAGGGCATGTACTCTGTTTCTTTAACTACTGACATTTAAAAAATGTATTAGTGCATGTTCATATTACATGATGTTAGGGTATATTTTCATAAGTTGGTATATGGATTTAACATATCTTAATCAGTTTAACTCTCATTACCCTCTCTCTTTTTCCTCCTTCCTCCTGTATGTCTATTTCCCCAGCTCCACAAATTTGCCTCCTGGTTTCCTATCTTCTTTCCATGTAGCTATGTATGCATGTATGTATGTATGTATGTATGTATGTGTGTATTCTTTAGGTTTCTCATACAAGACTAATTATGCAACATTTAACTTTCTGAGTCCGGCAGTGCAATTCACAACAGCTGTGGAAACAGCCTAGATGGCAATCAACCCTGTTGGATAAAGAAGGCCAGGGAGTTAACTCAGTGGTTCCAGTACCTGCCTTGCAAGCACAAGGTCCCAAGTTTGATCCCCAGTACCCCCCCCCAAAAAAATGGATAAAGAAAATGTGATGGAATATTACTCAAACATAATAAAGAATTAAATCATGTCATATGAAGAAAATAAATAGAGCTAGAAACCACCATGTTAAATGAAACTAATCATTGACTTTTAGTATTAGAACTATTGAGACCACTTCTAATATGTACCTAGTGGTATATAAATGGCTGTAGAGATGAGTGTGGATTTTGTGACAGATTAACTAGGTTTAAACCTAGGGGAAGAATACAGAAGTGTAGACTTAAACATGTTCCTTTAGTTCATCGTACCTCAGCTCTGTAAAATGGGATTGGTGGTAATATTTCCATCGAGAGAATACTGAGGAAAAAGTTCCTTTAATGTAATAAAAGAAAATTTCCTGGATTACCATAAACCTTCAAGAATTTACTCATTATAGTAATCACACAAATAAATTAAGCTGATGACTATAATAACAGATTTGTGATGAAAGAATCATTGCTTAGCTTAAAAAGGGAATGCATAAGGATAGTAAACTGTAAAGGATAAAGTTAAAATTAGAGGGAAAGCTGCACTCTGACCAGTTGTTGATTTATATGCTTTGTGTTAGTTTTTAGATGTTCTTAATTGTTTGGTCTGTCTTTTTTAAAAAAATTGACTAGAAATAATTTAGGGGTTCTAGAACAAACATCTAATTTGACTCTTTCCCTTGCCATCTTTGCATCTCCTATTTTCTATTCTTATCCTCAGTGTTTTCTCCCAAGGCATGGTGAAGCCAAGACTTTTCTTCTCAGCTTCACCCTTTTCTTTTTTGCATCCCAAACAAGGCAATTTAAAAAATAAATTTATTCCTGGTAAAGGAGAAAAACAAAGTTTCCAAATAATGCTGCTTAGTAGCCAAATGTCTGTGTGCTTACTTGAGAACCAAAGGCCCAGAATTTATTATCTCAGAAGAAGTTAGCCTAATCACTATCACTGTAATGTTGTGCTTTACAGTCCAGTTAATAACCAATAGTGGTCTAGAATATATAAAGAATTGAAAAAAATCAGAGCCCCTAAATCCAAAGATCCAAATCAAAAATGGGCATCTGAAATGAACAGACATTTCTCAGACAAAGAAATAAAAGTAGCAAATAAATACATGAAAAAATGTTCAAAATCACTGGTCATTCAAGAGATGAAGATGAAAACAACACTGAGATTCCACTTCACCCCAGAAAGAACGGCTACTATCAAGAAATCAACCAATAACAAATGCTGCTGGGGGTGTGGGGAGAAAGGAATCCCTTTCCATTGTTGGTGGGAGTGTAGACTGGTGCAACCACTGTGGAAATCAGTATGGTGATACCTCAAAGAACTAGGGCTAGAGGTCCCATTTGACCCAGCTATTCCCCTACTGGGTATCTTCCCCAAAGAATTAAAAGAATCATACCACAGTGATATATGTGCACCCATGTTTATAGCAGCACAGTTTGTAATAGCTAAATCTTGGAAAGAGCCCAAGTGCCCAACAACTGGAAGCTGGATAAAGAAGGTGTGTGTGGGTTTTTTTTTTAATAAAATGGAGTACTACTCAGCCATAAAGAAGGAGAAACTAGAGACATTTATAGCTAAATGGATGCATATTGAGGCCATATTCTTAAGTGAAATAAATAGGACACACATGTGTAAATACCGAATAGTTTCTGTAGTGTGAGAAACTGAAAGTGTAAATAAGAATTAAAATGATTAAAATGAATAATTGATAATTTGAAATAGGAAAAAGTCTAAAGGTCTAGGGATGGTGGGAGGGGAAGGCAAAAGGAAATAAGGGAAAGGAAAAATTATGAGAAAAGAAAAAAATGGAAACAAAATCTATGTACATAGGGAAGGGTGGAGGGGGTGAAGGGCACATAGGTAATGGGGGAAAAAATAAGAACCAAGATTCATCATGTACAGGTACAAGCACCCAATGATAAATGTAAACGTATTGTATACCTAAAATGTACCAATAAAAGAAATTAAGGAAATAATAAAAAAGTGGGCACCCATGAGAAATGTACTTTATTAGAAAATAAGCTATCAGCAGAAAACTCCAATTTTGTAGCTGTGGGGGTCTGATACAAGTTTTCATATCAGGAAGAAAACCTGGGATAGAAGGGTTTTCAGATATGAAGCCAAGATTTGGAGCAGCAGAAGGGACTAAAACTCAAGAAGTGAAATGAGGCTCTTTTAACAGCATAAGGTAGCAGAAAGACCAGCAGCAAAAACTTACAGATGTCACCATTAGAGAATGAGATTGCAGATGCGGTGGCAGAACCTAATTACAAACTCTGTTTTGTGGAGCATCCACAGCTATTGGTAACTTTCTGCTTGCATCTAAATTGGCTCAGAACTAGAATAAGAGCCTTCACTAGAACTTTCAAACTATATGTGGATGATTCATAAAATGGTGGGTCATTCATTCATAAAATGAATTTTATTTAATGGAATAGAATCAAAGATCATTTCTCCAGTGCCTCACTGCTGTTTCACAGTGGGATTCGGGTGACGACAAGTTTCTAGAAGAACAGCAGAATGATTTTGAAGAGGGTATTGCCAGTGAAGAACAGCCATAGAAACAGGCATCACAAGTGAAGGGGTTTCTCACAACTTGACAGTATGTTTTATGTTATATAACTTGAATGATTTTAGAAACTACCTCAATTGCTTTAATTGAATAGTGTTTAATCTTTTCAACTAACTAGAAAAATGAATTGCTGAGAGGGTTTCAAAAGGGGAAAATGCATTATAAACATTATTATGTATTAGGATGGTAGAAAAATACAAAAATAAGATTATACCCAGAAAACTTCTCATTCTTTTTTTCAGTAGAGGTGCAAGTTTCACCCTAATTTTATATCAATTTAACATTAATATTTGTCCTTTTCCAAGGGTATAAAAATTCTTACAATGAAAAGTATCTTATTTTAATAATAATATCTCTAAGATGACATCTTTGATGGTCTAGATATCTTCCCTTGCTTTTTTGGTTTTTGTTTCAAAATTCAATATTTTTGTGAACAAACCTATTATTTTGCACTAACTCAATACCAAGAAAATACGTGGACTATAACAATTCAAGGAGAGGACTAAACTTTATGATATATTAGAGCAAGGTTTGTCTCTTGGCAGGCTGCAAGAATGGTGGGTATTAATATGAGCATGACAGTTCTAAAAGAAACTCAGGTCCTGGCATTATGAATTATAGGGCTCTAAAATATTTATAAATGAATGAAAAGGCTTGGGGCTGACATGAATTATGAGTCTCATTATGTCACTGTAATTTCTCCAGCAATACTTCAGAGGGGCCTGACATCTCCTGAGAAAAGTGGTTAAGACTTCCATTACATTATTTTTCTATTGGTAATCGGCTATGGTCAAGGTGGAATATAATCTGTATCCCTAGCGTACACATGGTAACATGTCACTGCACATAAATGTTTTGATCACTAAAGATCCTGTAAGGCTCCTTTCTTCTAGGGGCCAAACATTACTGTTGACCTTCAAGAAATAATAACAGCTCTAACAAGAAGATAGCATTTCTAATCTTTCCATTTCATAGGTCACCATTCAGATAGGCCATAATGCTCCTATTATTTTAAATGACATGGACTGACACAAACTTAGCAATATTCATGAAGATATTTACCAGAAAAAAGTACATATTATTTAGTTAATTCCAAAGATTGTGAAAAAGAAAAAAACTTACTTAAACTACTGGTTAGTACACATATATGTCATTAGCACCTCCTAGATTTTTACTATCTTAATACAGCTCAGGCTGACATAATTTCATCAATTAAATGAGCTGATGGAAAGAACTATGAAGTAATTTGAAGGCTTCATTTTCAATCATTGCCTAGAAAATTTATAATATTTGTAAATAAAAGAGCTTATCTAAGCATGGATTAAGCAATGAAATATATCTTCACCTTCAGATTTTCCATTACATTTTGTATTACAGAAATATTTCTAAAGTCCCTGGAAGAGTTTGTTAGGCTAGCTGCTCATGTGATAGGGACCCCTTGGCATACACACTTCAGTACATACATCTCTTTATCCAGACACATGCCCACCATCTCTCACCTACTCTGATGAAGACAAATTCAGTATTACAGTGACTCCAATATGTGGCATATGTACTGTCATACAGCTACCAAATTTCTTTTTTGTTTGCCTAAATGACAAGAGAAAGACTTCAGATTGCAACCAGTGAAGTGGGTCATGTGACCATATTCTGGTCCCGGAAGGTGAGACGGGTGGTATTTTATCACTTCAGGGCCTGATTTATGAGAACTTCATGATTACTAATCTGTTTATTCTCTTTCCTCACCAGCTGAATGAGATCAAGCTGTGCATCCCAAGGATGTAGAGAATGGAGACACTACCAGGTCAAACTCAATAACTGCACAACTCTGCTGACCCACATTTTATATAATTTAATTCATAAATAAATATTTCTTACATTAAACCATGAAGATTTTAGGATTATTTGGGGCAGTTGTTAGTCTCTTCTGTCAAATTAATACTAAATATAATTTCTTATTTAAAATATATGAAAATACAAAATTAAAATAGTCCTGTATAAGTCAGAGGACAAAACTGAAGATATATTTTCCTGTCTTTCTTATCCATGTGTTATAGGAAGCCATCTTAGAGATTCATGGGTTCCATTTATTGCAAAATAGTGTTATTAGAAAGATATAAACTGTTGGACCAAACTAAGAAATTCTTAGAAGAAACACATTCAGGAAAGTGGTATTGGCACAAACTTAGGGCACAAGTCCAATCACTACTTGGATCCCATCCTCTCTCACTTATTTCTCCATAGGCCCTCATTTTTTACTGCTGCACTATCTTCTTTGTGTTCTAATTGCATTACTATTCCTAAATATTAATAGCCAGTATCTGGTTACACAACATCAGAATAGCCCCATTCTCCACTTTTCTTCCTCTTTCCATTGCAATTGGAAGAGGATTTTTTGGTTGGTTTGCTGAATGACAGCTACAATTAGTGGTTGGAGCTTAGCATGTTCCTGCAGATTTACTACACTAATCATAATATCCTGTAGTCCACAGAATATGAAGAATTTTTTGTGGTAATTAATTCTTACATTTTTTCTTCCTGACCTGTCACATAGTAGATCTCATTTCATTATTATACCCACTAAATTTTTTTTAAAGCAGAACAATATAATGTTCTAGCTCTGAAAACTGCCATTAAATATAGAGCTCCTTTTGGTATATTTAAACTACAAGAGGTGAACTTATAAATCACATATGTTCTAAGAAATACATCTTTAATATTCCTAATAGAGTTATAAAACCACAGTTGGTCTATATTCTTAAATCATGAGCCCCACACTTTTCTTCAAGAAGATACTTGCTTCCCACAAATATTCCACATCCCCCTCAAATTCATATGCTGAAATCTTATTTGTGGCCCTTCAGAATAAGGTCTCATTTATAAATAAGTTCATTGCAGATTGAGGTAGTTAAAATGAGGTCATGCTAGAGTAGAATTGGCCCCTAATCCAATATGATTGGTATCTTTATAGAAAAAGGAAACCTTGGAGACCAACATGCACACATGTACCCAAGAGAATGCCCAGGTGAACATGAAGTTAGAGAACAGCTGAGCAACACCAAAGATTGTCAGAAAACCATAGCAAACTACCACAGACTAGAAAGAAGCCTGAATGATGAGATAGAGCCAGTTGTGAAAATCCAGAGCAACCACATTGCAAGCAAAGGAAATAGGAAGTGCCAAGGTCCCAAAGAGAGAACACACTGAGTGCTCTAGGAATAAAAAGATTCCATTCCAGAACTTAGTGGGCAGAGAGGGAACTAATACAAGCTGAAGTTTACAAGTGGCTGTGAAGCATGATACATAACATATTTCTTTCAAAGTATAATGTGAAGCCTTCAGGGGGTTGTAAGCAGGAGTTCATGTAACATGACTCAAGCTTTCAAAGGTAAGCTTTAGGAAGTTAAGCAAAGAGAAAAAAAGCCTTTTTTCAGTTGAGATGAGTGACGGTGGTGAATCCGACCAAGACCATCACAGTGCACATGGCAGAACCAGTAAGATTGGCAGCGAGGAATGATTTAATAGAAAGAACAAAGGGTGACTTGTAGGGTGGGGCTTGACATACTGCATGTGTAGTGTACTATCAGTGAGGCCAGAAAATTGAGGAGGATCAGTATGAGGGACAACAGAGAAGAGTTAGATCAGAATTAGTCTTTTAAATTTGACATGTCTATAAAATATAGTAGGTAGATTGGGATGCAGTTGTGGAGAGAAATCATAGAAATATATATTTGGAAATTATCAGTTTTTAGATGCTATATGGTTGGGACTGGATAAAATTATCTAGGAAGAAAAATAGGGTTGGAAGGGAGAAGTGATGTATGAGGTTGGTTTGTTTGTTTATTTATTTATTTGGCAGTACTAGGAATGAAACTCAGGTGCTCAAACAAGCTAGACAATGATGAATTGTTTGGTGTTTGTTTCTAAAAAAGAAATTAAGTTTGATTCCCAGTATGAAAGAAAGAAAGAAAGAAAGAAAGAAAGAAAGAAAGAAAGAAAGAAAAAGAGAAAGGAAGGAAGGAAGAAAAATTAAGTTGCAGAGATGAGAGAGCCTAACACAAAAGACCTTCTAGTACTATTTAAGGAGTTGGATTTTTATTCTAAGTGAATAGGAAGAGAGGTAGTTATGTATTTTGATTAATATAAATATTGGTAAAAATATTTTTATTTTACTCAAATTCAGAAATATTTTATGCTCTGTGTTAGTATATTAAAATCATTGAGGTTAACCTAATTTTGTTATTTTGTCAACTTACAACAACAAATAACTGTAGAAATCATGTAAAGGCTCTATTTTATATGCTTTGAAAGTTAAGACACTGAAGAAGAAGGGACCATATTTTTGACTTGACCATTGTGTTTCAACAGGAAATGGTAGAAGCTATCTGTGTTTTTATTCTCATTGATCATAAATTTCAGTAAAAGCAGTTGAAGAGTGAAACAGTGTTCCCAGGTGATCACTTTGATGTGTCCTTTTTTTCTTACTTGCTTATATAATTTTAAAGTTTTAACTCTAATCTCCAAATAGCCACTCTGAAAACCATAGCAAAATTTCACAATGAAGTCAGACAGTATAAGAAAATAGATGATTTGCATTATATAGATTATCAAAGAAGCACAACAGTCTCATTATTTGTACATAAAATCAAGTACCTAGAGATAAAATGGTAACCTATATCTTGAAGTTAAATGTCATTTAACTGACACTGCAAACAAACCATCTGTGATCATCTATCTTTGCTTACCTCCCCTTCACTATGCTCTAATCATCTTCACAGGAGAACAAAATACTAAATATTAGATTGATTTTCTACTTGTTTTTAAAGAACATGGTGGATAATTCCTATTTATGGACAGGTCCCTGCAGGTATCCAGCTTCTGACTACATACTATTTTATTGTACTTTGCACAGCAATTTCTACCGCAAGTGTTATTGCCAAAGATTAAGAAAAATGTGTAGTTAAAATATATATTTAGTTAAAATGTGTCATGAAAAATGTATTTTTCTTTAGATAATGCCATAAATTATGTTTAAGCATATTTGCTGTGCATTCCCTCAAAGGTCAGAAAAAAGATAAATATCACTGCTGTTGTTTAACTGCAAGGGTGAACAACTGTATGGAAAATAGATTGTTGTGGGAGTTTTGAAGAGAAAGGATAAAAATATGTCATTTTGATATATGTGAAGCAAAGATAACAAAAAGCAAATAAAATAAGGTTCTGACCATTGTTATTAGGAAATAAGAGAAACTTAATAGGGATTATAATTTTGAAGTACTGTACCTATTATATCCATCTTCTATGTGAAGAAGCCAACACAAACTGTAAGTATAGCATGGTACAAAATGTGGCCTCACAATGAAGTATACTACACTATAAAAGAATTGCTTGAGTTTTTAAATTTATGCAGACAGAAATCTAGGGAACTGTGTAGTAATGGATACTGAATCTGTGGGGGATAATGGTGGAAAGAATATGCAGTTACATTAGGCTAAATTTATTGATATGAGTTGGGGCTCACTAAGCATAGATCCTGCATTTAATGTTGCAGCATGGGGAAGTAGAAAGTGCTCTAATATTTTGGCTGGTTGGGTGGTTGAAACATGTACCAAAAGGAGCCTGCAGTAAGTAAGTAAGTTGGAAATGCTGGACCTTCCTTGGCTTAATTTAGACAGATGCAAAAGCTGGGGGAAATTATAATTTCAGAATGAAATTGTCATTTAAAACCTACTCGCACACAAACACACAGATGAATGCAGAAGACATTTTGCTATCATAAAAAATAGATTTGTGAGAGGAGGACTGGCATCCTTGAAGAGGATTATGTTTGCTCTTCTCTTTAGGCCACACCTTCCAGTGGTAACTGCAGTTACTGAACTGGAAAACCTAAATGCAATGAAATTAACTGGATCCTAGGGTGTCAGGGAACAAGTAGTGTTACTCAAACTTGAAAGGCAAGGTGGGCATGGTTACTATAATGGAGAGCAGATTTAAAGCAGCATTCAGAATAGTCTGACTCAAGCAGACCTACAGCACTGGCAATTGTTCATAGTATTCCTAGAAATGAAACAAACAAGAAGCCTACTCAATTCTCACTTGATTTGTACACACAGAAAAGTTATAATCAAAGAGAATGCAAGACTAATCTTAATAATAAAAGGAGGGTAAATGAGCCTTGATCAATTCTTAAACTTTAGCCAGCTTACAAATCCAAAATTCATTGAGTGAAGGGGAGAATGAGTCCTGTTGAGATAGCATCCCACATATTGCCAAAAATGTATACTGTTAGTCTTTCTCCTGGACTTCCTTAAAGAGACCTACAGCCTTTTACCAGGGTATCTTTACTAGTGAAAATAAAGTAAGCTTACCTTTTGTGGACTACTGGACTCTGACTCCAAGTTGACACTATCCAGAAGACACAATATATTGCTGTAGTCCACTAGTCAGAGCAGAAGCTTATGAATGTCAGATGATCAATGGAGTTTTAGTTCAGATTCATTCATAGTGGGTTCAATGGGTCCCCAAATCCATTCAATGATTGTTTCTGCAGTTCAAGAAGGTATAATTGGAATAGATATGCTCAGATGCTGGCAAAATCTCCATATTCATTTCTTGCCTTCTGGAGTGAAGATTACTATTGTGAGAAAAGCAAAGCAGAAGCCACTAGAATTTCCTTTATCTAGGAAAACAGTAAACCAAAAGCAATTTTGCATTTCTGGATGGATTTCACTGATTAGTGTTACCAGCAAAGCTTTGAAAGATCCAAGAATAGTGATTCCCACCATATTTCCATTCAACTTGCTTATCTGACCTGCAGAAAAGATATATGTGTCCTGGAAAACAGCACTAGATTATTGCAAACTTAAATAGGCAGTGGCTTTAATTTCAGCTAGTTGAGGCTTCATTGGCTGAGCTAATTAAAAGATCCTCTGGTATTCAGCAATTTATCTGCCAAATGACTTTTCTTCTGTACTCATTAAGAAAGACCGCCAGAAGAAATTTGTTTTCAGGTGGCAAGGCCATCAATATACTTTCCCAGAGCCACATCAGGTATTTATCACCACTCTACCACTACAGTAGTTCACAAGAATTTGATCACCTTTCTCCTACACAAGATATCATATTGGCCCATTACATCAATGACATTATGTTGATTGAGCTTGCTGAGCTATAAATAGCAACAACTCTAGATTTTCATTTTTTTTTCCTTTTAATTTTTTTTTATTAAATTCTTTTATTGGTACATTGTAGGTATACAAAACAATTACATTTCTCATTGGGAATTGTACCTTTACATAATGCATCTGGTTCATATTTTTTCC
>NW_004624783.1:14339869-14354192 GCF_000247695.1 Heterocephalus glaber
GGGATGTTGGCCCAGAAGCCCCTTCCTCTGGGCCAGGAGCAGTGGGACAGAAGGTGGCCCAAAAGCCCTTTCCTCTGGGCTGGGAGCAGCGGGAGGGATGGTGACCAGGAAGCCCCTTCCTCTGGACCAGGAGCAGTGGGACAGTGGCTCAGAAGCCCCTATCTCTGCACCGGGAGCAGCAGGACTCAGTACCTTGTTCTGGTGGTCTGGTGTCCTCTGTGTCTTTGTAGTGTGGAACCAGGTGGCTGCCTGTCTGCAGTGGGGTGATTTGGCATCTTCCACATGACTCAGGACCTCAGTAGGGTGTGCACAGACCTGCCTGTCTGCAGTGGGCTGATTCAGCATGTTCTGCGAGACTGGGGACCTCGGCAGGGCATGGGGACAACTCTATATCAGAAGGTAATAAACAAATTCAAGAGAAATTCAGGAACTTCAATGTTCATGATGTCCAATTAGGAGTCCAGTGGTGTGGAACATGTCAAGATGTTCTTTCTAAAGTGAAACGTAAGTTGCTGTATCTAATCCCTCTTACAACCAAAAAAGAGGCACTGTATCAGCTAAAGTTCTCTAGAGGAACAGAATCAATGAATAATATATGTTCTGTTTCTTCCTTTTCTCTTGTTACTGAGACAAAAATACCTAACACCCAAAGTTAAAGGGGGGGAAAGGTTTATTTGGTTTACAGTGCATAGAGGTTTCAGTCTATAATCAGCTGGCTCCAAAGCAGGGATAGCAAACAGGCATTGCAGAGGAGAAGTAACATGGCATGCATAAGGTAGCAAAGGCAACAAGAGACCTTCACCAGTGTCTTTCTGCACCTTTTATCTCTTCCAGACTACTGGGATTATGGTGGTGCCAAACCAATCACTCATGTGGTTTAGTTATCATGTGCCCTCAATTCAAGCATCACACACTCTAGATTTAGCACCTCCAAAAAAGCAGGAGGCTCTGGAGGGATAGATAAACACAAGCTATATCATATGTATAATTATGTAATAGGTTTTATGAGAATGGCTCATAAGATCACAAGTAGGAGAGTCCACAATGGCCATCTGCATGCAAGGAGAGCCAGATAATCTGGTAGCTGCTTAGCCCAAGATGGCAGAAGCCACAAAATAAGAGGGATCAAGGATGTGGCACCAGTCTGAGGTTAAAGGTCTGGAAGCTCGTAGGAGAGACATTAGTGTGAATGCGCATTAGAAGGCTGAAGAGGCTGGAGACCAGTGTTCAGAGGTGGTTGCCCCAAGGGACATACCTGCTCTGGAAGACTGTAAATCTCCAAAACAGAAACATTTCATTCTTCTTTCCCTTTTTATTCCATCTAGGCTTTAAACCTATTGGTTGGTGTCTTTCAAAACTGGACCATGTCTTCCCTCCTCAGTTTGCTGGCATCCATGTCAATCATCCACAGAGATACCTATAACTGTGGTTTAATAATAGCTGAGCATTTAAAAATCCATTTAAGTTGATATATCTTGATCAGTGGCAAATGGTGCAATGCATAATTGACCTCTTTCAATTTGGGAGACAGTGTAATCCATGTTTGGGTATATTACTATAGCTCATTTATCAAATGAGTTAAGAAGCTGCTAGTTTTGAATGGGATCCAGGACAGAAGATCTGCAATAGGCTGTTGAGGCTACTTTCCTACTTGGATCATTTGATCTACTAGATTCAATGGTGCCCGAAGTGTCAGTAGCAGAAAGAGTTGATGTTTACAGTCCTGTCCAAGCCCATATCATTGAATTGTATTATAGAACCTTGTGATTTTTGAACAAAATCTTTCATCCTCTGTAAAAAATGACTTTTCTTTGAGAGATATCTCTTGTCTTGTTACTGGGCCTTTCTTTAAGTCTAATTCTTAGCCATAGATCAAGTTACCATGAGACCATAACTGACCATCATGATCTGTGTGTTTCTGGCCCCAAGCCATATATTTTAACATAAATATAGCTGTATGCCATCATCGAATGGAAGGGGAAATGGAAATGATTTGACCTGAGTAAGCCCTAAAAGCACAATTATCTTTGCCATTTTGTGACAATGTAATGTAGGCAAATATTTTCACTAAGTGGAACAGGATAGTATTTCTTATCTAAGACTGAATACTTTGAACAGAGAAAAAAAATTATTACATTTGACGGCACTGAAGAACTTTTGTTCATCAAAAAAAACTATTAAGAGAGTGAAATATAAATTCCATCAAGGAACAAGTTATTTGCTTTACATATAACTTATAAGGAATGAGTACGCTACTATTATACACAGCAATGTGAATAAAGTTCATAATAATTAACAAAATAAGTCATGTAGTTATATAGAGAGAATAATTTCACTTATGTAGATCTAAAAATCAGACAAAACTAAACTATACTCCCTGTAAATGTATTATTTGGTGGCAAAATTATAAAAAAGAAAATAAGTGATTACATTATTAATTTTCAAAGCACTCATGGCAGATATAGTTTTAGGTGCTTTACAGATAAAATTTCACATTGTCATCACTAACACTATTATCATCATAATTTTTACCTCTAGAAAATGTGGAGAAAGACACATGTGAACCTTCTTAGATGTTAGCAGTATAAAACATTTATACACTTGTGTACTTACTTTATTCTTAAATTATTAATGTTTTATCTGAATACTTTATATATCTGAATAATTTATATATCTCACAATAAAAACCATTAAAATGGCTACATTAGGAGGTGAACCTTTAAAAGATGTAAAAAAGAAGGATAATTAGCCTGAAGAAAACTAGAAGATGAAGACAAGAGCAGAGAGCGTAAACAGAGAAAGTGGAGACACTGAGCATACATTTGAATGAATGCACTAAATGATAGCTAAGCAAAAAGTGATGAAACAAGTTTCAATGGGGTCAAGGGAAAGGTTACAATAAATCAGTAATAAATTTAAGAAAGTGTTGGTGAATAACAGTTATGCTGATATTCTGAACAGAAAAGAACATTGACTATTTGAAAATGCAATAAAAAAGAAATTATTGGGGCAACCCACTTTCTGGTCCCCCTTCTGTCTCTCTTAGACAGAGGCTTTCTTTCTCTCAATTAATTTTTCCTACTCTTAACCTCTGTTGTTCCTAGAATTCATTCTTTGATTTTAGAGAACAGAAACTCAAGTTTCAGATATCTAGTAGGTTTGGGAGTTACATCTCTTCCCCTATATCATTTTGGAGGTTCCACTGAGATTACTGGTTGAGGTAAGAGTTTGCTTTTGTTCCATAGGTTTTAACTGTGTTCTTTTTGCTTTATAGATTGTAACTTGTTTCATAGGCTCTCGACATTTATTTCATAGATTCTGGTTTTTGCTTCATAAATTTTGGCCTTTGTTTTGGCATTTGTTTCAAAAGCGTCTTAATTTTAAGTTATGTGTTTTAAATGTTTGAAAATTTCTTGTTTTTTATGAATTGTCTTTTGTTAAAATTGTTTCATTCTTGTTTTGTATATGTTACATTTGGACTTAGTTGCTTAAAAATGTTGTAAAATGGGTCTCATAAAATTGGTTCAGATAAAGACAGTTCAGGCTTTTATCTGTCCCTCACAGAATGCCAAATGGTGGTTACTCTGCCAGCTAGCAATTGTCTTTAGGGAAGCTGCCACTCTCAAAGCAGAGGACAGGTTTCTCCAGTTGCCCTCTGGTGAATCCCCACTCCCATTGACACCAATGGTGGGTGGAATGTTGACCAGATAGGCAATTGGGTTCCTTTTGGAGACAGATCTCTGATTGCATGGAACTAGCAGAAACTGAGGTGACAACTGAGGGGTCATGGTCAGGGCTACTCTCTGGCAGATACCCAAAGGTCCCTCAGAAGAAACTAGCTCCCAACAGCCCATCCAGGTAATCAGCAGAAAATCTCCACATCTTGTCCCTATCTGGACTCCTCAGTGAGGTGAAAGGGGAACTCTGTCAATGATCATCAGATATCCTCTGTCTCAGAGTGATCTGAAATGATGGCATCAGAGGGCTTTCTTAAGCCTCCATTAAGAGTTGAGCTGCAGGTTTATACTGCTTTCTCTACTACTAGTAAGACATCTAGACAAATGTACAAAACAAACCTTTGATAGAGTAAAAATACCTGAACCTTTTCTTCCACCTAGGCATAGTCTTCATCATTTATGTGTGTAGGGGAGAAAAATGCCTTTTCCAATAGGTTATGGACTTTGGAACATTGACTGTGGACTTACAAAATACTATATGGTGATTTTTTGGATGTTTAACTAGCTTGAGCTTTATTTGGACTCTCTGCTAGTGAGTTTAAAACTTCCCTAAACTTTTGTCCAACTTGTTGGGAGTTCATTTCAGAATCCCTAGTAGTCAGACCACCGCTCCTCCTTCCAGAAAGTCAGACTAAGACAAACTCACATCAACTGTTTTGTCTTACACTAGGGAAAATAGCAATCAGTAACTTGCATTTGTGTTTTCACATGCTAACTAGAATGTGGGACTATTTTAGTCAGCCTTTCTCTTCATTCTTGAGTGAATAGGAAGTTGATAAGAGTGCCTTTAGTATGTAGATTGTGACTGCTAGGAGGACCTATGAGTTTCAAATACTTGGTGAATTTAAAATGGACCTTAAAGGAGTAGTAGCCTTGTCTTGCTTATAAAAGTTGCCCTGGGCCAGGGATTTAGCTCAGTGGTTCTGGCGCTTGCAGGTGCAAGTTCCCGAGTTCAATCCCTGGTACCAAAACAAAACAAAACAAAACAAACAAAACATAAGCTGATAAAAGTTGCCTAAATGACTGCATAGACAACAGAAATTTTTCAGAGCTTTCTCTGCCCTAGGGCTCAGGACAGAATCCCTGAGCAATCTCTGGAGATGATCTCTTTTGCAGGAAAAGTGCCCTAATTTGACTGTTGACCTATTTTCTTCCCTCTCTTTCAAGGAACTAGAAAGCAGTGGTTTAAACCTCATGGTTTGCTGGAAATATTTCCTTCTCTAAACATGCCTGTTATGGCTAAAGTCAATTGTAACTTGTGCTTTGAGAGTACCTACTGGAGTAAGGATATGAGTTACCTGAGGAAGATAAGATCATGCACTGATGAAGAGTAGATAGTCCAGTCTGGTTTTATTTTCTGGTTCTCTCTCCAGATGGTAGCTGCCTACCCTGGAGTGGTATAAACCTTGGGGGATGCCCTGGGGATGCCATAGGAGGCACAGGAATCAAGCAGAGACTATGGGATACCGTATTTGCTTCTCTTGTTTCAATTTAGGAGCTCCATATCTGAACCTCTTAGTCCCTTAGAATTTATTAAGGAACAATGTAGTATTTCTCTACACCCTCATGTGGTATGCCTACCTCCTAAAGCCAAGTACACAGAGGAAAGTACTATGATCCTATCTCACAGTTGGAATTATACTGTAAGAGAGAAAAAATGGTCAAATCATCTTATGTTGATATTTTCTTTATATTAAGAAATAATTCTTGCTTGTGTTCAAATGTAAATGTGGGACATAGAAAAATGAGAGACACTTCACCCATTAGACATTCAGTACCTCTAAGCCTGAGGCTACTCCTTGCCCTAACCACCACTTAGTGAGGGTGGAATTTCTAGGCCAGCCATAATTAAACTCTATGAGGCTATATCCATCCTTAGGTAAGTTGTTCAGCTCCCTCAAAGACAACATCCCTTGTGGGAAGTAAATGGCAAATGAGGACTGCCTGTGTTCATGTGTCTTTTTCTCTCAGTAATCTTAGACAAATCAAATGAGACTTACAAGTTTTCAGATGACCCTTATATGAATACTGAGGTTTTTAGAGGACTTACTCAGACCTATGCACTAGATTAGAAAGATGTAATGTTGCTCTTAAATCAAACATTGATTTCTAATGAGAGACAAGTAGTATTACAAACTACTATTACATATAGAAACAGATATTTTAATTTTGGGAGCTCAAAAAGACAGGCAGATAGGGGAACAACTGGTTTCTACTAGAACACAAGCAGTTCCTATACAAGACCCCCACTGGCCTGCCAATCAGACAGGAGATTAAATAGAAGACATTTTCAGAAAGAAGTAAAGTATATAAAGTATATCATTAAAATGACAGCTATATGAAAATCACTACATAAATTTAGTACAATTATATTTAGTACAATTATATTTCCAACAACAATCTGTGGTTTATCTATTAAATGATGAAGTAAAATTTCTTATCTAAAACCAATACAATTGAATTCATATCACATAACATGTGCAAAACTAAATTTTAGATTTAAAAGTACAGAGTAAGACTTTCTTAACCAATAAAATCTAAACAATGATAAAGGCACATTATTACATAATTTTAACAAACTGAAGACAATAATATTGCATACAAAATAGGATAATAGACATATGATAAGAAAGAATTATTTACAGCATACAAAAATATATTGACAAAAATGATATAACTAAAACTATTAATATATTGATAGGAAAAGCAAATAACCAAATAGAAAAATAATTAAAAGATATGAATAACCAATTTCCCAATGCTAAGAGGGATGCAGGAAAAAATATTTCCATTTATAGGTGACATAAATGTGAACTCTTACATCTGTGAATATCATTCTCATATTATGTACTAGATAATTTCCATAGTCACCCCCTTCTTGGAAATCTATCTAATGATAAAAATCCCAGTATATAAGTGCTATGGACTATACTGTGTCCTCCACCCAAATTCAAATGAAGAAACCCTAACCTTCAATGTGACAATGTATGGATAATGGAGCTTTTAGGAAGTAACTGGGGTGATATGAGGTCATAGAGTGGGGCTCTCATGAAGGGATTAGTGCCCTTCTAAAAAGAAACATGATAGAGTTCTCTCTCTTTCTTACTTGGAAGTACTGAAGAAAGACCATGTGAGCACACAGTGAGATGATGGCTATCTATAAACCAAGAAGAGAGCCCCACCAGAACCCAACCATGCTGGCACTCTGATCTCAGACTTTGATCCTCTGAGAATATAATAAATTGTGAGAATGTAAATTTTTATTGTGTAATCCAGCCAGTATGTGGTATTTTCTTATGACAGCCCTAGATTGTTAATAGAATGTGAATGTATAAACAAAGATGTCTTTTGTGGCCTAGTTTTTGTGGAGAAAACTCTTGAAAAAATCCAATATCAATAAATTATAGTACCTCCACATTAGGAAATATACTATAGGCATCAAAAATTAGGAATAATTACTATTAGAATATTATGGTTAAATTGGAGTAATTTATACTAGGAAATGTTAAGTGGGAATAATCTAATTTAAGATAGTTTCTAATTTAAGATGCTTTCTTTTTTTAATTCATTGTTTATTGGTACATTTTAGGTATACAATATGATGATATTCATCATTGGGAATTTGTACCTTTCCATGATATATCTTGGTTCTTATTTTTTCCCCATTCCCCTGCCCTCCCTGCAACTCCTCTACCCCTCCCTATTTACAAAGGCTTTGTTTCTGCTTTTTCCTTTTCTCATATTTTTTTTCCTTTCCCCCATCCCTCTCACTTCCTCTTCTCCTTCCCCTTTGGACCTTTTCTTCCTATTTTACATTATCTGTTATACATTTTGATCCTCATTTACACTTTCAGTTTCTCACACCAGAGAGACTATTTGGTATTTACATGTGTGTCCTATTCATTTCACATAAGAGTATGGCCTCAATGCGCATCCATTGAGCTATAAATGTTTCTAATTTCTCATTTTTTATGTCTGAGTAGTAGTTCATTTTATAAAAGCAAAAAAAAACCACACATCTTCTTTATCCGGTCACTAGCTGATGTGCAATTGGGCTGTTTCCAAGTTTTAGCTATTACAAACTGTGCCGCTATAAACATGGGTGTACATACATCTCTGTGGTATGATTCTTTAATTCTTTTGGGAGGATACCCAGCAAGGGAATAGCTGGGTCAAATGGGACTTTCAGTCCTAGTTCTTTCAGGTATCTCCATACTGATTTCCACAGTGGTTGCACCAGTCTACACTCTCACCAACAGTGGAGAAGTGTTTCTTTTTCCCCACAACCCTGCCAGCATTAGTTATTTGATTTCTTGACAGCAGCCATTCTTTTGAGGTGGAATCTCAGTGTTGTTTTCATTTGCATCTCTTGAATGACCAGAGATGTTGAATATTTTTACATATGTTTATGTGCTGTTCCTACTTCTTTGTCTGAGAAATGTCTGTTCATTTCAGATTCCCATTTTTGGATTGAGTCTTTAAATTTGGGAAATCTGATTGTTTAAATTCTTTATATATTCTAGATAGTAGACCTTTGTCTAAAGAACAGCTGATAAAATTTTTTTCCCATGTTGTGGGTTGTCTCTTCACACTGTTAGTGGTTTCTCTTGCTGTGCAGAAGTGTTTTAATAAGATGAGATTCCAGTTGTTGATTCTTTGGGCTAGTTCAGGTGTGACTGAGGTTTTGTTCATAAAATCTTTTCCTACATTTATGTCTTTAAGTGATGTACCTAACCTCTCTTCCAGCCAGTTTGGTGTTTCTGTTTTAATATTTAGATATTTGATCCATATCAATTTTAGTTTAGTGCATGGTGAGAGATAAAGGTCTAGTTTTACTAATTTTTAGAAAATACATTTTAAACCTTCCTTTTTTTTCTTTCCTTTTTTCTTTGTTACTTTCTTCCTTTCTTTTTTACTGAGGAATAAACCTAGGGCCTTTTTGCTGAGCTACATCTCTAGACTTTTCTCATTTTTTATTTAGAGACATGGTCTCACTAAGTTACCTTGCTTAGGCTAGGCTTGAACTTTCAATCCTCCTGCCTCCACCTGCCAGAGTGGAGGCATACAGATGCATGCCACAATGCCTGGCTATGTTTTTAAACATATGATAAAATAAACACAATCCCAAGTGTAATTTTATTATTATTATAGAATGCTAATAGTTACTCTATAGCTTGAGAAAAACTGAGGCAAGATAACTGATGTAAAACCCAATTTTGATGTTCAGAGAATAGGATAGAGAAAAAGGAAAGGTAGAAGAGAGACTTGCAATTTAGGAAAAACACACTAGAAAACAGCATGGCATGTTCCATTGTATTAGTCACTTTCCAATTCTGGGACAAAACATCTGACATACTCAGAGTAAGAAGCAGAGGTTTATTTTGCTTGGCTGGCTCTGAGGTAGAATAGCATGGAAAAAGGGCATAGTAAAGAAAAGCTGCTGAAGGTACAGTAGCCAGAATGGAACAGGAGCAGAAAGAGCCACAGAGAGACATATACCTTCCAAAACATGCTCCTCATTATCCAACCATGCTCCACATCCTAAAAACACATTCAACTGGATACCAATATTTTCTGTAAATAGGAGCATTGGCCAGGCCCAATTGGGAGATGGATGCAGAAGCTTTTGAGTGCCTGGGTGGGTGAGCAGAGCAAGATGAATCAGAAGGAACAAACTTTGTAGCAGACCTTTCTCAAGAAGGGGGCCCAGAATGTCTCTTCAAACATGAAAGGTTTGCAATTCTGCACACTTGAGCCTGTGAGGGATGGAGTCTTGCTGATTAGTAAGATACCCTCAAGGCATCTTTCTTCTTATCCCTGTACAAAATACTTGGTTTCTTTATAATGGTGCTAATCTCCACATCTCCTCTGGCCCAAAATTTACACATGGTTCCTGCTGGGGCCAAAATTTAAATTTTTCAAAATTATCTGCTCTGTTTTTTGTTCCCAATTTTCCCTATAAATCTGTCTAAAAGCAATCAGCAGTACTCATGGCACAGTCTAAATATTGGTTTATACTGTCTTTGAATTTCCTGCACCAGGTCAATCTCAATCTTCACAAAGTCTTAGGACATGGGCAAAATATAGATAGTTATCTTGTGCCATTGTGTAACATCCAGAGCTTCTAGTCCAATTTCCAATGAAGTCTTTAATGACTTAACAAATTTTCTGTATTAGTCAGCTTTGCCAATGACGGACATAATACCCAACGCTCACAATTTAAAGGAACAGAGATTTAATTTGGCTCACAGTTTCAGGGGATTTGGTACATGGTTGGCAAGAACCAAGGCAGGAACAAAATGGAAGAGGGTGGCAGAGTAAAGCTTCTTAGTTCATGCTGGCAAGTAAGCAGAGCAAGAAAGCAGCACCAGAGAGGAAGAGGAGAGTGAGCAGACATAATACCCATAGTCATGCCTCCATGATCCAGTGAGACAAACTAAGAAGTGTGTTCCACCAATCCTCTGGGCTCCCAAGCCCATTGAGTTGACACAGTCCAGCTTAACCACTTACAGTATTTTAAATTAAAGATAACATTAAAATGCTAATACTCTCTAGCACTTGGTAAAGGATTAATAAATGTTAATTTATTTTGCCTTCCCTTCTCTACATCACTATTTCCTAGAAAATATAAACTAGCTCTTTGGATTGTTTTTCAAGGTCTTTAGATGTTTTACCCCTACAATTCCCCTCTCTAAAATATGCTCTATTGTGTTTTGCCATGCTCCATGAACCTTTCCTCATTCTGGAATCAGAACCTGGACTTTACCCTGCCCATGCTCAAGCTACTTCCTTGGCCTGGAATGTCCTGTCCCTTTGTTTCCATCAATTGGAGTTATACACAATTTTCAAGATAAAACTTAAGTGCTGTCTCCTTTCCTCCATCAGGATGCACTGCAGGCATTTCCAAGTGCATTTCTCTCTTTCAACATCCCCAACTTCTCATTGTTCTTTGTTTTCTTCTAAGTTTATAGGTAAATTATTTACATATCTCTCCCTTGCCTTACTAGAGAAGATATTAGATAGCACGTTCTAAGGTACTACATTTTATTTTTGGATTCCTAACAACAATATAATTAGGTTGAAGTAATTGGTATATGGTATATTTTTTGGCAAAATGTAGACATTTTCATTGTTGATTCAGCTCTTCGTCTAGTAAGATATGGTTTGTAACCATCATCCAATAATGAAACATTCCCCTTTTCCTCCCTCTTATTCTTTCTCTCACACATGTAAATTAGAAAATGTACACATATCTATTTATACACATTAACATATACTCATATGTGCTTCCCTCCTTAGATCATTGGATGTGGTCCATTGCTCACGGGGATAGATAGATAGATAGATAGATACAATTAAATACATTTATTTAATATATTAAATATTTATGATATAGGTAAATAAATATATACATATAGGCATTTTTTTCATTCTAATGTAGAATTCTGGACTTGGCATTGAAGATTACCATGGGTTCAATGTTTCCATCAAAACTCATATTGAAATTGAACCCACATTTTGAAGTATTAGAAGAAACCAGGATGGATTTTGAGGCCATTGTGTCAGGAAGCCTCTGTTCTCATCAATGGACTAATCCACTCATGAGTTAATGGAGTAATTGGTTAATGACTGTTTCAAAATTAATGGGTCTGTTATAAAATCCAGTTTGACTCTGTCCCTTATGAGTATCTTTCTTGCCATGATTCTCTGTTCCAACTCAGATCTCTACAGAGTCCCCACTAGCAAGAACTTCACCAGATGCAGATCCTTGCCCTAAGACTGCCCAGTCTCCAGAGCCACAATCTGAATAAATCTCTTATTGTTTATGTAACCTAGTATATAATATTGGGTTATAGCAATAGACAATGAACTTTGATATAGGTACTCCCATCATTTGTTCATTCATTCATTCAATGAACAAGTAGCTGTGGATGTTTACTCTGTGTGACGGTTGGGTGTGGAATACAATAATGAACAGGACAGACATTGTTTCTACACCATCATGTAAATGCTGGTGTCTTTATTAACTTGGAGCAGTGTACATGTTTTGAAGTCTCTTTTATTTTCTTCTCTTTATCTCTACTGGACAATTTATTACAAGGTTATGTATTATTTTTCAGCCCTGAAATCTTCCATAAATGTAACTTTTATCTATAAATCAATTTTGCAGAACCATAATTACCTTGTATCTATATGAATTCAAAAGTTAATTTTTTTCCAAAATGAATTCTAAGTCTTACTTTCTCTTTTACCTCCATCTTTCATATTCAAGTCTGACAAATCTAACAGAAACATAATGCCAAAGACAACGGATTAAAATGACATCAACCTCATCATACAGTTTCTCCATACTTTCTATTATAAAGTGTTATATATAAAGCATATTGTTCATTCAGTTATATGACAGATAGTTTTCAGTTGATCCCTTTATCTTGTTGCTTATCACTGATTCACTAAGAAAGTCACCCACCTGAAATACCCTTCCTTTTATCTGTCCCCTTTCCAAACAAAACAGCCTTTCTTAGTTCTATACCATAGCTACCATGTTTATAAAAATTAGATAAATTTGTTCTAGTCTCTTCATAGTGAAGTTAGTGTCAAAGAGTGTATTTTTTCTTATATATTTAATTAATTTACAAACCTTTCTAGAGCACTTATAATGTATCAGGCATTTTGATTGATGTTGAATATAAAAATGTCTAACATGTTGGCCTTGACAGTCAAGAAATTTTAGTCTGTGGAAGAAAGATTCAAATCTGTAATTATTTTAAGAAATTATGATGTGTGCTGTTTTTGAATTATTTTATGACTAGAGTCACATATTTCTGACAATAGTAGCCTATTCTATGTGGCTTCACCTACCAATGGGAATATAATATTCCTTAATAGAGAACTATGTTTGAATTCATAAATAATTCCTTAAAAGTAATTATATAGCTATAGTAATCCTATTACCCAGCAACAACTGCATATTTTGTTTGATATACATGGTGGCATTAAAGCCACTAAAGTGAGGAAACATAGGTAATCTTAATGACAAATAGCGTAACAAAGGGTATATGAGTGCCTTTGTGAAAACAATCTAATAGGCCTATTACTATGAGTTTGGCAAATAGTATACGAAGTATTAATTTTCCCAATTGGCTTACTTTCTGCTGAATTTTAGAAACAACAGAATAATACCGAGAGGCAGATGGTAAACATAGTCATTGTTTTTTCCCTGATGTATACAATGTTGGTGTAACAATATACTGTAGTTAACATAACAAATCCATATCTACTTCACAAATTTCTAACAGTGATTGGGAACAGATTTTGAGTTCTCATAATAGTCCCAATGTAATTACTTCAATTTTTAGAATGATGCTTAGCTCCTAAGTGTTATACATCAATAAAATATCTATTGTAATATAAAGTACTATCTGGTCAATCCTATATGTTGGGATTAGCACAATTAGTCATTTAAAATACAACCAAGTTATGGATTTAATTTCATTGGAAGTCATGGCTACTTATCTGAGCATGTGCTTGGCATAGACACACTACTTAAGTGACTTCAGGAGTTAGGCTTCAATTCTCCCTTTTTCAAAAGTGTATGTGTATACCATGCCCTCTTTTGGAAGATAGGCACTATAGAGATTTCATTTCATCACTGCTTGTAAGAATGCTAGAGCATGGAAAAAATTTAGAATACAAGAATTTACAACTAACCTGATTTCATTCGCTATAATCTCTAGTCCATTGGAATGGGCTTCAGAGTATAGAAAAGATAGTTATGAAGACAAAAGAAGAGTTTTGAACTGAGTTGTGGCACATAGTTACAAAGATATTCTAATATTTTTATAACAAATACCCTTCTGTATTAAATTTATTCCTCTGGTTTCAAGATGAATGAATTTCTTTTTTTGTTGTTGTTTTAGGGTTCTTTAAACAACTTATTTAACTGAAATGCCATATACTGACTTCCATTTATTTTGATACATCTTGTCCCTGAGGTGATTTACAGGATCTTCAAGCCAATATAAATATTTCATAAATATTTGGCCATTTGGGTATACATCTGCACAATACCTCACATCTTTCAGCAAGAAAAACAGTGAAGAGTAAAGACCTGACACAATTAACTGGGTATAGTGAGCATCTGATCCAAATATTCGTTTCTCTGGGGTAAAGGCACCACACACCTGTTCAATTAAAAAAAAATCCTTATAATACAGGATGATTTTTTAAAAATTAAATTTATTGGTAGATTTTAGGTATACAGTATAATGACATTCATCATTGGAGATTTGTACCTTTACGTGATATACCTTGGTTCTTATTTATTCCCCATTCTCTGGCCCTCCCTTTAACCCCTCCAACTTTTCCTATTTACAAAGACTTTGTTTCCATTTTTTCATTTACTCATATTAATTCCATTCCCTTCTTTCCTTTCCCCAATCCCTCCCATTTCCCCTTTGCACATTTTCTTCCTATTTCACATAATGTTATACATTTTGATCTTTTTAAAAAAATAATTTTATTGGTATATTTTAGATATACAATATAATGACATTCATCATTGGAGATTTGTACCTTTACATAAT
>NW_004624783.1:14407931-14417995 GCF_000247695.1 Heterocephalus glaber
ATCTATTAAATTTAAAATATTTAAATGATACATCTAAATGTAGAATATCCATCTACATAAACATACACATGCAATACCTTGAACACATGTATAGTAATACATGTAAGAGTTTGTTGGGTTTTTTTGGTACTGGAGAATGAACTCAGGACCTTGCACTTCTGTGCTACTGAGCTAAATCTCTGGCCCCATGTAAGACTTTTCTAATGAAAAAAAATTTTCATTTCCTACCTTTTTGTTCCCAATTTATATTATTTTAAAATACATCTATATGTACACGTGGGAATTTCTATATTTAAAATGGATTCTAAGAGTGCACATTCTTAGGTGGCAATGGTTACTTCTGAGAAGGTACATGCGAAGGGAACTCTCATAGAGAGGGCATGTACTGGACCCCCTAACCTTGGATCCTGATCTGACATTTAACTCTGTGTCCTTTCCATAATCCTCATCTATAATATTGTGTCCATGTCAGTACTCCTTATAATAGACTTGGCACATGATGAGCATTACATCAATTATCAAGCAGTAAATATTCATCAGTATTTTGGGGGACTTTTAGTTTTGATTCTGTAATTGATGTTTTGCTTAACTATTGTATAATATATTAATATTGCATTATTTCATAATCTTAAAGAAGGTCAAATGTAGAAATTTTGATGTTACCTCCATAATGATGATAAGACTGTATAAAAATGTCAAACAATTTAATTCCAAGACCTCCTGCCTATTCACTGGTAAATGAACTAAAAGTACTCAGAGTAAATAATTGCCCCTCCAGTATTTCAAGAACAGGAAATTATTGTTCTTTCCCCTTACTGAATCTCACAGTGCTGAGTACACAGTGGGTGGGCACAAAATGTTTGCAGATAATGATTATGGTGAGGATGCTGGTGGCTGTGACGGACTATAAAGCTTAATTTAAAAGCCATCAGGAAGATGTAACACAAAATATGGTGCTTCTAAATCTTACTTGCACCAGAAACAAATTCAGTTGGATTATTAATATAGCAATTCAGTGCACATTGTACTATTGATTGCTTTGGTGGCTTCCTGAGCTTTTACTCATTAGCATGACTTAATTATTACTTCAGATGATTCACAGGGCATAACAAGGTCCATTTCTATTATTTCAGTCTTAAAAGTTGGTCTCCTGCAAGCACTTTTTAAATTAAATGCATAAAATGGTTGGATAAACTAAATTATATTTAATCCCTCCAGCAAAATTTGCAATTGTGTGACTATTTTATATCTCTAAATTGCAATGCTCCTTTGTTGCTATAATGACTCAGTCTTTTGCTATTTCTTTGAGTCATCCATGCATGGAGAGAATGACTACTAGGGAGATGGTAATGTGTCTCCATTCTAGCTCTGTCCCTGTTTTAGGGGTAAGGCTCCAACTGTTTGTTTTTAGGCTGTATTGCCTGTCTTCCACAACTACTGAAAAATCAACTAAACAATGTATGAATGACACTTGTTCCTCTCAACACCAAAATCTAAAGTTAGTTTTTAATAATAGAGCTCTGTTTCCTTAAAGCTGGTATGATGGTGACTGATGTGGTCAGAAGAGACACCACACAGAAGATACACTGCAGGGAACAAGAGGACTAGGTGACTTTCCTGAATGGGAGATTCTCCCTCCATGTCTATAGTAAGAAAAAAAATCTGAACATGAGAGTTTTGAAATATATAATTATGGACTAGTAATAGGATATCTACTCCTTATAGAGTGAAGGCAAAGCACACAAGGAAGGATCAAACTGGGAAGAGGGCTGTTTTCATGGTTGAGATTTAGACTTCCTTGGAGATTTGGGTGTGTCCAGTGGGTGACAGAGAGTTTGCTGAGGGGACCCAGGTTGTGTCTTCCAGTTGGGGTGTTGCTGAGACTTACTATGAAGCTTTTCAATGGGACATTATTAGTACCTAATAGGAAGACAGCTAGGAAGCCAGAGGAGACTGAAAACTCAGTAGAAAGCCATTTCCTGGTGTGCTGGAGAGATTGGCAAAGATGCTTCCTTCTGGTATGTCCATGAATTTCACTAAATACTAAGTTGACATGCAACTTTTTTTCTTATCTTTTCTTTTCTTTTCTTTCTTTTTTTTTTTTTTTTTTTTTTGATACAGGGTCTCACTATATATGCATCCCAGGCTCTCCTCGAACTCACAGTGATCATCCTGCCTTGGTCTCCCAAGTGCTATGATTACAGGAATGCACTGCCACTCCTGGCTATGAAGAGCATTCTTGACTCACTGGGAGTTACCAGCTGAGGTACTGACAAGACCCACTGGGCTGAATGCTAAGTGCCATTTACAATCACTCACATACTGAATGATCCACAAAGAAAAGGCATTCCATTTCCAGAACAAAAAGAGCCTTCCTCTTGCAAGATCCCTCCAGTGTCCTCTGTTTACAATACTAGTAGTTGCTTTCCAGCAAAGAAATATTTGTAAGGTTTGATTTCAGTATTATAAGCCAGGGCAACAAAGGATTTCTTTGGAGTTCAGAGGCAATAAATTGATAACTGACATGCTAGCCATGACTGGGATATTGTAATTTAGTTTTACTAAAGGACATTCCAGTAATGATTGTCCTAATTTCTCAACTATTTATTCATTAATTTATTAACTAAACCTAAAAATATATATATAACTAGTACTCTACTATGGACCAATGACTAATAATAAATGAGAGATAGGGTGATTGGATTTCATCTCTGACAGCTGGTTTTCTCCCTGGGGTAAATTCCACCCTCAATTTGCTCAATATTCCTGTTATCTTCCTGGCCATGCCTCTCTCTGGGTTTGGCCTCCTTTATTCCCAGCATGTTTTATAGTCATGGATACCTGGGTTCCTTTAGAACTTGATGGCTTCCCTCCAAAAATGAAACAGTATTAATAATTAAGAAGCAAAATTATTTTGATATATAGTGTAATTTGTTTACATAAAAGCTAGAGAGAGAGTGATATTATATTCTGGAGAACTGGAAGTTGGAGACTAGAAATCAAGAAACGGAAAAGATACTTAAGTAGAATGAGCAAGTCTTGGTGAACATTTCAATGGAGATGGTAAGCAGGGAGAATAGTGCTTAGATTTCCTTTTAAATTAGAAAATTTTCCCAAACAGCAGCCTACAGGAAGGATAGGGGGTTCTGGGGTGGGGTCTAGGTGTGAAATGCTTAGGTCAGTTTACACATCTGGAGTCTTAGGTGCACAAGATCCATTCAAGGGAAAGTGTCCATCATGGAGTTTATGTTTGCTGAGAATCAAGGAGAGGTTTCAAGTCATTATTGTAACTGAATTTTCCCAATTCTGGAATGATGATTGACTGAATGAAGAAAGTAGAGAATGGTAAATATAATGAGTCATGAAACAGAAACAGAAGAAATTGTTCACATACAATTCATATACATTTTCCACTGTGGGACGACCTCCAGCCTTCATACTAGGCTCCTGAAGAAGAGAAAGTTCTTTCATTGCCAAAGTCTTCTGTACCTTAATGTATGTTATGCCTTGTATCTAGACATCCTCCCAAAGCATCATGTAGTCTTAGGTGGGTCTTTTTGGTGGAGGCTGGATCTAGAGTGTGTAAATATGGATTAATAGTGTGTGATAACTAAATTGGTCCACTGATTGGTTTATCATAGTTCTGAGTGTGGATAAGGGGAAGGCCTGCCCCATATGTGGGGGGCAAAAACCAATAGGCTTATAGCCTGAATGAAATAAAAGGGAAAGGGAGCCTCATGGTGCTGGTTTACTGCCTCCTGCCTGCCATGCCCCTCTGCCATGCCCCTCTGCCATGCCACCCTTCCTTGAGGTCTGCTGACTATTGACTGAAACCTCTGCAAACTATAAGCTAATATAAACCTTTCCTCCTTTAACTTGTGGGTATCTGATCCCAGCAATGAGGAAGTAACTAAGAGAGCACGCAATCAGAGAAACATAAGAAACAGCAATATCAAGCCTTTTTCCTGCCTACACACATGATGAATAGATCTGTTGTTTCTTTCTCAGCAGAGTTGATTTGGCTAACCTATCATTTCCATAATCTCACATCTGCTTTTAGAACTCTTCTTCATCATGAATCTTCCCAACAGCTAAAATAGTTATTCTACGTGGGCAAACAGGGAACAATTTTGTCTATCAGACACCTAATAAACCACACTGAAAATCAGATATGTTCATAGCTAAGAGAAAAATGGAAGAAAAGGAAAAATGAAATATGAGTAGCTCTGTTATTAAGGAACCCTACTTTATGCCATTTGTCTCTAGAGCCAATTATGAAGTTTTGTATTTACACATTTAAAGATATTTCCAATTTCAGGACTTTGGTTTCATTCCATATGTATTTTAAATTCCTTAAAATTAAAAAACATAGGCCTAGTAGTATAGCTTGGTGGTAAGCACTTGCGTACTATGTGCAAGGCCCGAGGTTCAATCCCAAGCATTGCAAAAAAGTAGATAGATAGATGGATAGGTAGATAGATAGAGAGATAGATAGACAGACAAGGAATAATAAACACAAAGGTCAGACTTAGAACTCACTCAACTACTTGACTGGATATATAAAGACTACATGAGCAAATCTATATTGGTTTACAGAGTAAAAATATTGGCAGGTACTAACTTACACGGTTTAAGAAATACTTTCTCAAGGATTTTTCTCAGTTTATTATTTTTCTTTGTGTATCTGAATTTATCTTTCTGCACAAAGTCTTCTCAGACAGTTTCTCATGTGAGTGTACTTTTCATTCTCCTTCTTAAACTCACTTGGTTTTCCTTCACTGCCTTCATCATAGTGACCTCTCTTGCTTACCAGTTAAGGTATTTTGGGATGTAGGTACCAGAAAACTCAACTAACATGACTTAAGTAATGCTGCAAATATTTTATTTTCTGGACAGCAGGACAGCTTTAGGAATGGTTAATTCAATAGCACATCAATCAATGTTGTTTGATCTTTACACATAGACTCTCTCAAAGCTTTGCTTTGTTTTTCAGGAAAATTCTCCCTTGGAAGCAAGATGGCTGCCACAGTTCTGGTATCACATGAAGATAAGACCACATCTAGTTTTTTAAAGATATTCCTAAAAGAGGTTAATTCCCTAGGATAGCCTAATACACCTACTGAAGGAAGTAAAGATCACTACAGGTAATCCAAAAGTAAAGAAATTGTCCAAGTATGACTCCAAAATGGCATTATAGAAAAAGATCTTTCCATGTAGATATAAGAAATACTAGATGCTTTGCTTTTGCTAATGAAAATTCTTGTCTTAGAATTTGTCCTTGATTTTCATTTACAACTGAGAGATTTTTTTTCTCCTTGGAGATAGTCATTTATCAATGTGGTAAAAGGAAAGAGGAAGAAGAAAAAGGAGAAGATAGTCTATGAATCCTAGGCTAGAGTTTTGAAAACTCAGGAATTTTATTAAAAACAAATTTTGGAGGACTGACACCTACAATTTCTCATGAGGCTGCGTGTTCTTAAAGGACCATAAGATAAGAAACCTTGCTCATAGGAGTTACAATATTTAGTTTATATCCATACTTATGTAATGAGCAGTTAATATTGTGTGAACTAGGTTGATCTTCGTTTAAGGAAGAAGCAAATTTAAACAGACTTAAAGAATGTGTGAGAATGGGCAGACCATTTCTATTGACATAGGAAAGAGCCTGGAGTACTTGTAAAGTAGAACCCTATATCTCTCTGGTCCCTGTGCTCCCAGCTCAGCATCCTTTCATATCAGAATCACATTGTGAAAATGGTGCCCAATGTGTATGTAATACACACAAAAAGGGGATGATTATAAGATATATTTCCAAAGAAATTTAAAAATTTAGGGAGAAATTACATTTATAAGGGAAAGGAAAGAGAATAGAAACTGATCCTAGAAAATGATGTTATTATTGACAAAAATAGGAATAGGAAGGTCAAGTTATAAATGAGGCTAGAGAAGTAGGTAGGAATTGGGCCACAAATGGCCTTTTAGTCTATGTTAATAATTGTCTCTTTCAACTTAAAAACAAAGGTGAACCCAAAAAAATTGTAAACAAGTAAGTGCTTAGATCTGTGTTATAGGTGACTTTGCTTGTTCTGTGAGGAATGGATCAGAGGCAGAAAGCAGGGAGAACCTTGAGGATGCTAGTGTAGTGGTCCATCTGAAAACTTTGTGGTCCATATTAGAGACAGTAAAAAGTGAAGCTGGAATTATGTGAATGGTCTGAGAGAGATTCAGGAGGTATGTATAAATGAAGCTTAATGACAAAGCAGAGAAGGAAAAAAGAATAAGGAGCCAAAGAACATGAGCAAAGTTTTGGTTTGACCTTTTAATTAGTAGAGGAAGAGAGGTTTCATGCATTGAGGAGTAGTGAAGGATGACTTCCTTCTTGGCTGCTTTGCATTTGTTGTGACAGAGGAGCATCCACATGAGAACAGATGGATGGATGGAAGTGTCAGAAACTTGCCCCAAGCTGGAGGTTCTGTGGACTCCAGTGTTTAAACAAACCTGGGCCTTGTGGGACAGACTCATTATGGAGACATGGTGCCTACTGGAAAGTCAATTTCAACTAAAGGGAGTTATACAGCTTTGGTTTAAGACCCCATCCCTTGAAAAATAATGAATTTTGAGCATCACATGGTTTATCTATCAGATTACCCTCTGGTTCATCTCAAAACCTACTCTAATGTTCCTAGTTTCAAATCAAGGAGACTTCAAAAACAGAAAGCAGAATGAATAAAAACTTAATGGAAATAAAGTTTAAAATCTTCTTAATTTCTTTTTCTAATAAAAATTTCAATGTGCACTAAAGAGAGCAGGTACTAGTAATAGTATATCTATTATCTCCCCTGGGGACATGAATTACATTATTTGTGAAGAAAGTGGATGAGCCACAATGCAGGTGCTTTCAAGATCTTCTCCACTAGACAGCAGTGTCCAGAGACACCGGTGATGTGTCCAGCAGGCATTAGTGGCATGAAGATTAATTTGATGATTAGCACACAGGGGGTCTTAAAAACACATTTCATTCATGCCAATTTGCTCCAATATATAAAATGAACTTATTGAGAGGGAAAAGCTGGCATACAGCAAACTAGCAAGTCCACATTTCCACATAGTTTCCTCATAGTACTAACTGTGCTGAAGCCAGGCTTAATCAGATAGAAATATCAACAAAAAGGCTCCTTGAGGGAACTACCCCAGCAATGCACCATATATTTATAAGACCCAGAGATATCTAACTTGGCACGTTGTAACAGAAGCCTTCTGACCTGTTAGAAAAGTCTGTCATCCAACAGCTGGTATCAACCTATCAGTTGAGCTGAGTCAGACCCAGCTGAGCCAACTCTTTGTGAAGCTATTAAAAGGGAGAGAAATTGAACCTCTAGCCTTACAGACTTATCCTTCCTTAATATTTTTCACTGTAAACCTTATTTTAAAGGAAAGAAAGTAATGGGTACTACATGCAGACTAGTTCTAAGAGCACAGAAAAAGATCCCTTAGGAGAGAGGAAGACTCCAAAATTTCCATTTAAAAAGAGCTTAGTTGCATTGGCAATCCTTTACTACACCTAGCACTATCTGATAAAAATACTGAGGTAGATTTGAGAGAGAGAGAGAGAGAGAGAACGATAACTCAGGAGAGGAATCAAAGGAATAGTCTTGTGATTCAGAAATAAATAGCTTTGAAGAAATGAATTATATGTAATACACACATTGGTGATATTTAAAGATACAGTTACCTCTCTGTATCTATAAGCTCTACATCTGTGTATTCAACAATCACAGATTGGAAATATTTAGGGAAAAATTATACCTGTACTGACATTTTTCATGTACAGACTTTTTGTTGTCATTATTTCTTAAAAATAAACCATAACAATGATTTACATAGCATTTACACTGTATTAGGAACTGTAAATAACCTAGAGATGAATTAAGGTACATGGGAGGGTGTACATAGGTGATGTATAAAAACAGTGCTATGCCACAGATCTTGAGAATTCGTGCACATGAGCATCCTCATGGACATAGAACCAATTTCCTGTGGATACTCAGGGATGGCAAAACTTAGTTGATTAAACAAAGTTAATATTATAAATATACATAAAATATTTTATATATATATAATTGATTAGCATATGATCCCTCTACTAAATATGTCAATAAATTTAAATGTGACATCATTTTATTTAAGTAAATGATATCTTGACCACCAAGAAAGGTCAGTTTTATTTTAAGAGAAAATTCAGATACCAAGGAAACATTTTTACTGACCTAGTTTAGTTTCTGCACTGAGTTGGAGGGAGAAGGAGTAAATGTGGAAAATAGAAACTAGGAAAAAGATAAGATTAATTGATTCCTGTTTCTTTTTATTTCTTTTTTCTTTTTTAAAATATCACTTCAATCTCTATATCACTGTCTTTTACTTTCCTTAGTCTCCAAGAATTAGTAATTTACATCTCTTTACTTATAATAAGTAAATACAATCCCCAAACTATACATATGTACATTGTGTGTGATTTTTTTTCTTCAATCCCACATTTTGTATTAATATCACAATAGATATCATCAACTGGACCCCCATGCCATTCCCCCCTCTTCCTTTTATTAGTAAAAGGAAGCACACACACACACACACACACACGCACACACACACGCACACACAAGCAGTTGCAAGGCCACCCAGCTAGACTGTATTTCCCTGACCTTGTTTATACTTAGCTGTTGCATTGTGATCAAATTCCCCCCAAGGAAATATGGGCAGTAAAAATATGTGCATTTCAATGGTGCCTGCTGTATCGTTATTTCATCTTTTTTCTCTCCTTCCAACTTATTGGTCATATAGGGATAACTGGAGTAGTCAGATGGAAACCTGATGTTAATGATGTCAAACATGAACATCCCATCTATACCTGGGTGACCCTCAAGGAAAAATGTTATTAAATAAGAAGAAAATATTTATTTTACTTGAGATTCCTAATTTCCAGGCCTCTAGTATAACAGCTTAGCTTTCACTCTAAGTATTAAACTATCAAAAATGGCCAACTTATCCTAGTACTGTATTAGGAGAAGTATGCAGTTCTTGTGCGTGTATTTTTCATCTCCTTTATTCTGTTCTTACATCTTTTCTTAATGTCTACTTTGCTGTGCAAAATTTCAATAATTTCTTGAATATCTAGATTTTTCATTAACATTTAAAATGGTGGGCATAATTTTTGCACACTGAGTGTTAATATATTTTTTAAAGTTTTTCTAACAGTACTTTTCAGTCCACTTCAATTACAAGAAGGAGCTCTGAGGACACCAAATATTACTCAATGCATTAAATCTATATCTGCTAGAGGACAGGATGATTGCATTATATTAAGTCACTCTTTCCAGCTGATATCCAAAGATTTCCATTCTGATAAGGCTGCAATGATTATCATCTAAACAAATGTCTCAGTACACTGATTTGCAGTGTTCACTGACTAGTTTGGTAGAAAGAAAACTACACAATTTTTTCAGTAAAACTGTTTAAAACTGTAGATAGTATTATAGTTTTCCTGGGCAACAGGCATGATTAATTCATGTGTTCTATTCCACCATTTCCTTCCTTTTTTAATTAGAGTTCCCACTCCCCTGCCATATAGTAGAAAAGTTCTTATTATTCTTGCTGCTTCAGAGAATATTTGTCATCTTTAAAATTTTAAAAGTACTTATTTACATTTTCAGTTTCTCACACCAGAGAAACTATTTGGTATTTACATGTGTGTCCTATTTATTTCACTTGAGTATAAACTCAGTGCACATCCATTTAGCAATAATAAGGATCAAAATGTATAATAGATAATTTGAAATAGGAAGAAAGAAACCAAGGGGGAAGGGGACATGGGAAGGAAAGGGAAAAGGAAAGAAAAGAAAGAAAAAATGTGAGAATGCAAACAAAGCCTTTGTAAATAGGGAGGGAGGGATGGGTTGGGAAATGGGGAAAAATATAAGAACCAAGATATATCATGTAAAGGTACAAATTCCCAATGATGAATGTCATTATATTGTATACCTAAAATGTACCAATAAACTTAATGAATA
>NW_004624783.1:14424459-14437120 GCF_000247695.1 Heterocephalus glaber
TTGCACTATGGGCAGAATCTCTGTTGTTATCTGAGAAATTATGTCTGATTTCTTTTTTTCTAGTTCCTCTTTTGTTACCAGTTTAGGGAGTCCAGGTGGTTGAGTATCAGATTGTTCCATCTCATTTCCCTTTGGGGTTGCTTTAGGTGACCTGGAAGTCTGGTTTTGAAACTTGTTTACATGTCTTCTCATTTCAAAGGTGGGGGTGTGGTAGCAGGGGTGAGGGTACAGGTATGTGCTGCTGTTGCCTGGGCAGCTCACCTCCTTTGTGCTGGGGGCTGCTATGCTCCTTGGCACTGGGGCAGTGGTATGGCACCCCAGAAGGCTCCTCCTCAGCACTGGGGGTGACTCATGTATCCGTGCTGGATCCAAATGCATGGTGTTCTTCTGTGAGGTGAGGTGATGTGTGAGGTCCCTGTTTCTCGGCAGGCTATAGAGGTGACATTGCAGGGGCCCTAAGTGTGTAGGGGGTTACTCTCTCCCACTTCACCTTCCAGAAGCACCCAGAAACTTTCATTCATTGTCACTGGTAATGCAAAATGGACCTGCTGCTTTGGAAATCCATTTTGCAATATCTTGCAAAACTAAACATATTCTTTCCCCACATGCGATCTAGCAATAGTGCTCCTTAGTAGCTCTGCAAAAGAGTTGAATGCTTAAAGTCCACACAATGCCCTGCACCTGGATATTTATAATAGCTTACTCATAATTGCCAAAACTTGGAGGAAACTTAAGTGTCCTTCAATAAGTGAATGAATAAACAAACTGATGCATTTAGATCAATGTACCATCACTCAGTGCTGAAAAGAAATAAGGGATCAAGCTACAAAAAGATATGCAAGACTGACATATTACTATAGCAAATGCATGTTACTAAATGAAAGAATTCAATCTGAAAAGGTTACATATGATATAGTTCCAACTATATAACATTCTCAAAAGAGCAAAATTATGGAGGCAGGAAAAGGTCAGTGGTTGCCAAGGGTTGGGGTGGAGTTGAATCATAGAAGTACAGAATTTTAGCATTTTAAAATATTCTGTTTAATGACTATAATGATTTTAATTCTATAATAATGAATGCATATACTGTTGCATTTGTCTAAGCCAATAAAATATACAGCATCAAGAGTGAGCCATCATGTGAGCTATGATCTTTGAGTGATAATGATGTGTCAATAACGGTCATCATTTGTAACAAATGTGCCATTCTGGTAGGGGATGTTATCACTTGGGACACTTTACACATGTAAGAGTAGGGGGCATCTGCGAAATTTCTGTGCCCTACCCTTAATGTTTCTGTGAACCTAAATCTGCTCTGAAAACTAAAGCTGTTTTTCAAAAGGTCAGCTTCTAGATTTTACTTTCTAAAAATATCTCTGTCTTGTCTCCTAGAAAGTCATACTCATTATTAATAGTTCACATTTATAGAGTGTTGCTTTTAGAAATTTTTGCTCAAATTTAACCATGCCAGTTTTGAGGATATGTGTTATGGTTATATGATTAATATCTAAAGCCTCTTGCACTCATAGGTAGGGTTTTAGGGGAGTGATCATAGGGATGAGATACTTATTAGTAATTAGTCCACTGATGAGTTTATAGCTAAACATGATGTTGGGAGGTGAAGCCTGGTCAGAGGAAGTGGGTCACTGGGGTGTGTCCTGAAAGGTTCTATCTCCTTCCTCCCTTGATCACTCTACTTCTTGTCTGCCTTGCCATGTGTTATTCTTCTCCTCCAGGCCTCTCTGCCATTCTGCTCTTCTTTGGAGCCAGCCAACTATGGACTGAAACTTCTGTAAACTGAGAGCCAAAATAAACCTTTTTTACCTAGAGTTGTGAGTGTTAGGTATTGTGACTCAGCAACAAGAAAGTAACTAAAACAATATGCAATGTATTAATGTGTTGACACATATTTTTTAAAGGTATCTATATGTCATACAGCCAGATGGCATACAATTTTGTACCATAAGATAGATATATTTTTATTACAGTAAAACAGCAACATGACTAAAAAAATCCAAGAAGGGATGTTCTAGCATACATTCACTCATCCAGGAAGTATCAAAATGCATTGGATTATGAAGACATCTTCCATACACTCCAAGACAGTATCAAAACTCCTAACCCAATATTTTTACATACAGTTCTAATACATATCTCAAAAAATAATATATCTAAAGTTGAACTCCTAATATGTACCCAAAACTTGTTTTTCCTATTTTTATAAATACTAAAGCTCAAATTTCTATTCCTTCTACACTTTCTTTTTCTCTTACAACTAACATGAATACACCCAAAAACTCTATGCCATTTCAGAATCTATCCACAAACAAACCACTCTCCTACTACCCTCGTCCAGTACCAACTTCTCTTCCCAGGCTCATTGCAACACAGACATAATTCAATTACCTACTTTCATTCCCTTTTTTTCACTTAGTATATGTATTTAAGTCTGTTACATGTCTTGTAATGACTTGATAGCTTATTAAATCATTATTCTTTACTTATTTGTGTTTTTCAATATTCACTTTAACTAGATTATTCTAACTGTACTATTGAGAAGAAAAAAGAGTGTAGGAGAAAATAGATATTTCGCTTTTACATACTCATCTAAGACTCTGATAGTCATACCAACCCCGTGTTTTATTTTAATTATTTTAAATTTTAAAACTAGATTATTATAGAATATGTAACTGAAATACAACTTCTGATCTTGTAGGAATTTTACCTTAATTGCTGAAAAAAGTTTGCATCTGAAATGGGGTGTACTATCAGTATAAAATATGCAGCAAATTTTGAAGATATTTGTGTCTGTCTATTCCAACTACTGTAACAATAATATTATAGATTGGTTGATTTTTAAAGAATGGAAATTTACTTTATACAGCCCTGTTGGCTTATAAGTCCAAAGTGAAGGTGCTAGTAGATCAGGTGTCTGGTGAGCTCCCACTTCCTGGTTCATAGGCAGCCTTCTCCTCTCTGGGCCCTCACAGGGAAGAAAGAAGAGAGAGCTTCCTGGGGTCTCTTTTAGAAGAGCATGAATCCCATTTAAAAGGGATCTGCTCTCATGACTCATTACCTCCTAAAAGTTACAGTTCCTAACACTATCACCTCAGGCCTTGGGTTTTCAACATATAAGGGTGACATATAAAATCCATTGAATTTTATATGAAAAAATTGAGACACTAACTCCTTATATTGGTTGCATTTTAAGATAATAACACTTTGAATGTGTTGGATTATGCATTGGTAAATTAATTTCACCTGTTTCCTTTTTGTGTCCTGTGACCACTAGAAATTTTAAAAGTACATGTGTAGTTTTCCTTATATTTCTACTGGACAGCACTGGAATAAAAATTTTGAAACAAGGTTAAGAATAATGGAAAAGCAACATTTAAAGAGATCATTGCTAGTGACTTTCCAAAAATGCATTCTCACAAAAGCCTTCGAAAACTATACCAGACTTTAAAAATAGACCTACACTATAGGGAAAATGCAGAATATCAAAAGATGTATAGAATCTAAAGAGCTATGATTTGGAATGTAGTTTGGGGTAGAGCACTTACCTATCATATGTGAGGCCCTGAGCTCAAGTCCCAGAACTGGGAAAAAAAATCTAAAAAACAATAAACAAACAAACTGAAGAGCTACTATGGTTACTAAACAAAGTTAACTTTTAAGTGAGCCACAGACTTCTAAATAGCAAAAGATAAGGCATTTAGAACTAAGAGAATTAGCTGTCAACTTATTCAGCCTGTGATTCAAGAGTGAAAGTTTAATAAAAAAATTGTCAGAAAGGCAGATCAAGGCTGCTCATTGAAGGAGCTATTTGCACTTCAGCAAGATGAAAAATAAATGAAGAGAAAATGTAGGAATTTCATTAAGAAATAATAAATATTAAAATCAATTTTTTACAAAATTAATATATATAATCATATTATCAGCTCTACAAAAAGTGCACTGTTGTGCTAAAATGAACTAATTAATAAACTCTAAAAATTATAGGAAGATTTTGAACATGTGTGAATGGTTAAAGGTGATACATGCTTTGTCCTTATCAACTCATAGACAGCATCACCAACTCTTGATTTTATTACAAAAATATATAGTTTATTATAAATTTAAATGTAACAAATTTTTGAAATGGTTGAAAATCTATGACTTTTAAATCAGTGGCGGAAAACATGTGGAATATAAAGCAGAAGGCAAATAATTAGAGAGCACTTTATGATAATGGATAAGAATAGAAAAAGAACAGATATCAAATGGGACAGAAATAATCTTTTTATATTCTGTGTACAGGAGGCATATATAAAACCACATAAAATGCTGAAAATAAAGTTACACAAAAGGATATATCAGGCATATATCAATCAAAATAAATATGGCATATTAATATCAGGCAAAATAGAAATTACATATGCATTTCATTAGGAATAGAGAGGGATACTACTTTTTAAAAATAAAAATAATTATGAAAGATGCTAAACTAAAACTACAGACTTACAAGAAGTGATTGACAAATATCAATTAAATGGGGAAGTTTAACAAGATTTCTTTGGACAAAAAAACCTAGTAAACAGTAGAAAGATTAAACAACAAAATTATCATGCCTTATCGATGTACATCCTATCCACACAGAGACACCTAACTTTACATCTCTAAGTTAGAAAATATACACTTTCATGTACCTAAGGACATTTTTACAAAAGCTGACTACATACTATCTCACTAATTCTTACTAAATTTAAAAGAATCAATACCATAGTAGAACACATTATTGGATCAAAATTCAAATAAATTTAAAGTTAGGAAGTTATTTAAATTAAAGTAAATATGCCCAGCTATCGATCACAATGAAAATTATGAAACATTTAAACCAAGTGGAAACAAAAGCAGACATATCAAAACATGCGAGATGCAACCAGTGGTACATATAGGTAAATTTAAGAGCATAATACATTTATTTTAAAAAAGAATGATTGAAGTAAGCTAAACTTTCTACTAATTAAGCTAAAAATAGCAATAAATAAAGTATAAAGAAGGTAGTAATAAAGAAAAATACAGAACTCAAAACTATACAGAGGGAAACTACATAACCAGACAAATAAAAAACTAGAACTTTATGAAAACCAAACTGTCTTGCCACAGAAGACACAAGCTGAGACAGTTTCACAGATAAATTTTTCCAACCTTCAAGGAAAAAAATAAGTCTTTTACTAAGTTTAGAAGCTCGCACCAGGAAAAAGAACATGTAGCCATACTAATAAATTTATTTCTTAACACCAAAACCAAGTGGAGGAAATGAAAAACATAAACTTACTTTCATTTTAAAGTCCTACAAAAGAGAGCCAACTAAATCGAATACATCATTTTGCTATAAATGATATGGGACTGTTGACAAAGTTTGTAATGTATTTGCATGCAACTATACTACCTATTTTGATGATTGTGTTATATATAGGTAGGGCAATGAAGTAGACCCAAGCATTCAGGATAGATGTCCCTCTAACTTAACTGATTTAAGGAGAACAAAAAAAAAATTTCTCTGTGCTAAACTTGCTACTGTTTTCAAAGTCTGTGATTGGTTAAAAAAATTTTAACCTCAATTGCACAAGAAGTAGCAGCAAGAATCAACAAATGGGATTATATCAGAATAAAAAGCTTCTATACAGAAAAAGAATCAATCCATAGAGTGAAGAGACAACATACAGAATGGAAAAAAAATATTTTGCCAGCTACTACTCAGAAAGAGGACTAATATTTAGGATACACAAAAAATTCAAAAACTTTAAATCACTTAAATTTAAAGATCAGTCAAGAAATGGACAAGAGAAGTGAACAGATACTTCACAGAGGAAGAAATGCAAATGGTCAACAATTACATTTTTAAAATGCTCAGCATATCTGGCCATTAGAGAAATGCAAAGAAAGAATGACAATCATTAGGAAATCAAACAATAACAAATATTGTCATGGCTGTGGTGAAAAGGGAACACTTTTGCATTATTGGTCTGAATGTAAACTAGTACAACCATTATGATAATCAGTATGGAGATTTCTCAAAGAACTGATATTAGAAATTCCATATGAGCCAGCTATCTCCTGACTAGGTATCTTCCCCAAAGGGTTTAAGCCATCATACTACAGTGATACATGCATACCAATGTTTGTAGCCGTACAATTTGTAATAGCTAAATCCTGGAAACAGCCTGTATATCTATCTATCAATAGATGGTTGTTTAAAGAAAATATGATATTTATATATACTGGAATACTACTTAGCTATAAAGAGTGAGACATTTGTAGGAAAATGGATACACCTGGTCAATATCACATTGAGTGAAATAAACCAGACACACACGCTAAAATGCCATAGGCTATCTCTCATTTGAGTGAAGCAAAGAACAAAGAAAATGATAAAGATTGGACAAGGAGATGGATCTCTTACAATAGAGGAGTGGTCCAACAGAACAAGGGTGAGGGGTGAGGATAAAGGGAAGGGGAAAAAATAAAGATGTGCCATGTATAGGGACATAAAAACCCCAATTAATGTAAACACTATATGCCATAACATGAGCTAAGAAAAGTAATATCAACAAGTATGAGAAAGGGGATAGGGGAACCGGAGGGGAAAGGAGAGGGGAAGAGAAAGGGAAGGAGACTGAAAAAAAAAAAGAAACAAGCTGTAGTATGTACATGTATCCACTCTCAAGACAACTGTAAATGGCATGAATTGCAAACATGTACTAATAAAATAAGAAAAATAAGAAAAACATCCTTAAAAAATAAAAATATTTTAAATTAAAATACTTGGAAAACAGTATTGTAAGAAAACATGTTGTGGATTCCATTAGTCTTATTTAAGCTCATGTATAGTTTTCCAGTGATAACTTCCTGTTTGCATTATGAATTACAATCTATGTATGCTCCCCTTTGACCCAGTATCATAACAGAGAAGACTACACTATCCACACCCAGGTTGTCTGTGGTCTATGCCCATCTCTACCATTTATTTACTATTGGTATAATCTGAGCAAGTTATGTAATTTATCTGTGCTTCAGACTCCTTACTCATAAAAGGTCAGGATAAAATAAGCCAATATATGTAAAATATTAGACTATTAATTTGTTCATGCCAATTAATAAATAAACATTAGCTCCCATTATTTGAGGCAACTATGTTACAGAAAGAATTTTGAGTTATCATTTAAAATATATTCACAGCATATCACTGCTAATAGAGCAGCAATAGTTATAATAAAACAATAATATATCCTAAATCTATGATTTGTATTTTTTCACAGCAAATTACAATTTTCATTGTACCTACATTAATTTTTGTGGCTGTGTTTTACCAGACCAGGAATACTATTTTCTCTTTCAGGGATTTAGAGGTGATACACAATTGTTATAAAAACAGTGACATTTTGCTAGGGAAGAATTTGAAAACTGCTTGATACTGCAAGATCAGGGCTGTGTGCCTTAGATAATAACCCACTTGGGATAGTACTTCATAGAGGTTATATGAACCAGCTTTGACTATTAAAGCAATACTAGTGGCTGTCTGGCAACAGGCTATTTTCAGGGAAAGCTGTTTTAATGAAATGCAGTCTCAGTGTTTCAGGCTGGTGATTTTTGGTTCATTATCAAAGAATGATAGAAGGCTTCCTGTCCAGAGCCCTATGCTGAGAATTAGATGACCTCCCCAAAACAGGCTCAGCGAATTCCCATGATGTCAGTCCGACTGAGCAGTTTTCTGAGGCAGCAGGTCATGGTTGTGCTTCTCAGCAGTATTCCCACAAAGTGCAGGAAATGAGGAGGGGCACAAGTCTGCCCCCTCTGCCCACAAAATAAATAAGTGAATCACATTGAGTCAATCTATCACCGTCCATGGAACTTTTCTCTGTTTAAAGAATACCTAGGTAATATTTTTCCAGTGGAAATAGATTTGCCTGTTTCTAGATCAAGCTTGTACTGACTCCGATTTTTTTATGGTCTGATCTAGGAATTTAGAGTCAGGTAACAGCACCACGCGTAATGTCTTTCAAAGATGTTCCTCTTTTGAAAGAAAAGTTAAACTCAGAAATAGTGGCATACATATACCTGTAATCCTAGCACTCTGGGAGGCTGAGGCAGGAGGATCACAAATTCAAGCCCAACCTAGGCAACTTAGTGACTCAGCCAGATCTGCCTCTACTTAAAAAGGGAGCTGAGAATTATACCCAGTAGCACACACAAAAAAGAGGAGAGTGGAGGGAGATAAGATGAGGAAGAGGAATAATGGGTGGGTGGTAGGAGAGTACCAGCTGCACTGTGAGACGTTGAGGTCCACTAAGACTAGGTTTATTACACACACAACTGGTGTGTCTACTCAGTACTGCCTGCTTTCTTTCTTAGATTGTTAAACTTGAAAATGAGCAGAAAATAAACTTAGAAAAGGCCTCCAGGACTGTATGAGAATACAAATAATTTTGATTGGTGAAAGCATAGCATTTTGGATTTAGTGGAAATAAACAATAAGAATATTCTTTCTATAGACCATTACTATTTCAATTTCTCTCTGCTCTTACCTCTATTTAGCACTTTGAATTGATCTATCCCACACTATGAGCTCTTTAAATTGATGCTTATTTTTAATATTCTATATCTGGATTTCTCTGCACACAGAGTTGATAAATGTTAAATATTTTATCACTCAACACCAGCTTTTAATTTATTTATTAATTCTGACAAGTCAAGCAACTGACCATGAGTTAATTTTTCTTTCTTTTCTGTCCCCTTGGGTTCTATCTTGCCCTTTTGATCTCTCTGGAAATGTTACCATTGAGTTTATTAGAAACTGTCTCTAAACCATATCTGCCCCTGAGGCTTCCTTTCAAAGCAGAGTGACCAGAGTCAGAGGGGCACTAACACAGGCAGTGCTGACCTAACCATTCCCCAACAGAAAATGTCATCACCCAAGGCCTCCAGGCATTCTGGTATCATTGTCTGAAGACAATCTTTACTGTAAAGTTCATTTCAGTGCCTGACCCAGATTCTGTTCAATATTTAATTCTCCCAGCTAGTTTCTTTTGCTCTCGTTCTTTATTCACTAAGCAATGTTGTAATCACTGTTATCATTTAGTTTTCCATATAATCCTGTCTATAAGAAAGAATGCACTGCCTGCATCTACTTTAAGTTTTTGGTCCTTATATTAGTTATTTCTCCTTATAAACTAACAAATTAATATTCAAGTTTTCTACTTGTTTTCAAGTTTAGTGTGGGTTTGACCCTAAGATGTGTGTAAGAGTGGAAGGACTAAAAGGCAAGTATTGGAGGCTGCAAGTCTGAAAGCAGTGAGCAGCAGTCATCAGGTGAGGTCTTTTGAACCATAACCTAGCAGTCTTTTCCCTGGTGGGCACACCCTAAGACCATTTAGGTTTCTGTATCTTCACATCCATCATAGTATTTTTCACAGAGACATCGATGCTGAGCTGAGCTTTATTTTACCGTTTGGTTGCTTGGTTCTAAAAATAGATTTGATTACAGGCTTGTCAAAAATAATCTGTCTGATATTCACTGGTTTATATATCTGATTGGCTTGTGAGCTACCTAGGGAATAAATAAAGTTTTCTTCTGGGTGTGGCTGGGTGTGGCATGGAGGTGTGACCTTGGGTACTATATCTGGTTCCCGGCCCCTTCCTCTCTGGCACTGTTCTCCTGCTCTGCTTCCTAACCATCATGAATTGAAAAGCTTTGCTCTACTATGCCCTTGAATCCTGATGTTCCTGCCTTAGAACCAGCCAACCATGATGTGTTAATTAGGGTTCTCCAAAGAAAAGAATTAATAGAAAATATGTGTAAAATTATGCAGGGGGATTTATTAGATAGGCTTATAGAATCAAGCAGAAGAAACTACAATGGCCATATGTGCACTAGAGAGCTAAGGATTCAGTAGCTGCTCAGTTGAAGAAGATAGAAGCTGCAGATCAACAGGGATCAAGGCTGTAACACCAGTCCAAAGTCAAAGACCTGGAAGGTCACTGGTATGAGTCAGCACTGGAAGCCTGGAGAAACTGGAGACTGTTGTTCAAAGGCAATGGAAGTGAAAGATAAACACACTAAAGCAGACTTAGATCTCTTTGAAAAATGTGCAAAGGCCCTTCTTCCTTCCCTTTTCTATTCCATCCAGACTACACATCCATTGGTTGGTGTCACCCACAATCAGAGTGCATCTATCCCCTCACTTTGCTGACCCACATGGTAGTCACTTCCACAGATACACTCAGAACAGTGCTGTACCAATCTGCTGGGCGTTTCTTAACCCAGTCCTGTTGACATATCATGATTAACGGTCACACATGAATTAAACCCTCTAAAACTTTAAGTCAAAATAAATCTCTCCTCCTTCAAATTGTGGGTTTAAGATATTTTTTACCAGCAATGTGACAGCTGATCAATACATCAGTGCTCCAGTATGGCAGATTACACACAATCAATGAGCAGTGTGATACATGGCTGACTCATTCATTTCACTCATTTTAGCAATCTATGAAAGGGACTGCTCAGTACAAAAGCACATGAGCTTTCTTAGATATCAGAATGCCTCTATGGGAATATAATAGGTTGAATTCTTTATTATTTTGCTTTGTCTCCTGTGGGAAATTGTAAAATTTAGTTATCTAGTTGTAAGAATTGATCACAAGAAATTTGTAAACAGAAAATTAGGAAGTCGTTTCTGGGAATTTCCACAAGTCTGTTTGTTAAAAGAATTCCAGGAAACTTTAAGAGACATTGTAAAAGTTTTATGGGAGAAAAACAGGTTTTCCTAGTTTTCTCATTAACCATTGTCTGGGGTCAAAGGACCTCGACTCAATGACTCTACGGGTGGTGAGAGAGCTATGACTCACTATGTACATCTGTGATGTTTGCAGTGGGCCAGTGGGCTTGATTTCTGCTGAAGTCACCCTGATTTCTTGATACCATCTGATAAGAAGAGGGCTGCCATGGGCTCTTAGATGTACGGGATTGGTGAACGGAAACAAGGGACTTGTAAATTCGCCTGTAGCTTTTATAGTCACTTAAAGTCACTGGTTAACTCCAGAGGTTAAAAACAAAAAGCCAATAGCCAGAATAACTAAGCTGCTTTCCTACATGTATAAAAGCCTTACTTCTTTTCTTTGTGATTGTCAAACAGTGCCAGGAGAATAAACTGCTGTTGGTCCCCCAGCCTGTCTCCTTTTCTTTCTTTAAAGATCAGTGCTCTCCTGAGTCTCCAGTCTCCCTCTAGAGAGACCACACACAGTCTCCCTGTTAGCTTCAACAGCAGAAATAAAGCTTACTTTTATTTATGTTTTACAGAGTCTATTGTTTATTACCAGGTGACACAAAAAAGTAAAGAATATTATTATCATCTGGATAATAAGTAGGTAAGTTTAGAAAGGCTAAACGATTATGCCAAGGGGATCACAATCAATAAATAATAAAGCTGGAATTTGAAGCCAGATCCAGTGATCCATGAAAATATGAATCTGTATTAGTTAGAAGAGTGGCTTCTAAATGTTATATAAGAATAATTTGTGACCTTAAGTAAGTATTGGACTAGTTGATGATGGTGGTTCCTTCCTTCCAAAACAAGCATAGTAAAATAGCAGAGAGAAAAAGAGCAGAAGAAAGAGGAACACTTGAATCCAAAACTCTAACCAAAACCTATGACAAACTTTTGGGGAAACAAAGGTGATTAGACTGAGGATATATAGATATAACAACAGTAAATGTGGTTCCATAAAAGAAAATTTCCTGAATTCAGCAAAAAAATTTTTTTTTAAAAAAAATAGATAAAGTTGAGTGAAATAAACTAGACTCATGAGCTTAAATACCATATGGTATCTCTCATCTGAGTAAGGCAAAGTACAAACAAAGAGATCAATAGAGGAGGGATAGAAGGAGACAAGGCGATGGATCTCTTGCAAATAGGAAGGGGTCCAGGAAACCAAAAGTGAGAGGTGAAGGGGAGGGGAAGAGGAAGTAAGTAGAATAACGATATGCCACGATGCATGAATCTAATAACCTCAATCAGTGTAAAAGTTATAAATATGCCATAAATATGAGCTGAGATTAATAATATCAATAAGAATGAAAATAAGGAAAGGAGACTTAGGCATGTAGGGAGGAAAAGGGTTGGGGAAGGAGATAAAAAGGGAAGCAAGTTGTATTTCATACATGTACCCACTCCTCAAGATGATTGTTAAAATGTGTGTACTGCAAACATGTACTAATAAAGAAAGAAAAGAAGATATGAAAGGAAAGAAGGAGATGAAGAGTATAGTCAGAAGCAAAAGACCTCTACACTAAAAACTGCAGGACTCTAAAAAAAAGAGATTGCAGAGGATGTAAGAAAATGGAAAGACATTCCCTGTTCCTGGGTGGGAAGAACCAATATAGTGGAAATGGCCATACTTTGAAAACTGCTATACAGATTCAATGCAATCCCAATTGAAAGCCCAACAGTACATTTCACAGAACTAGAGAAAACAATCCAAAAATTCATTTGGAACCAGAATACACCTAGAATAGCAAAAGCAATTCTAGGCAACAGAGACATGGCTGGAGGTATCACAATCCCAAACATGAAACTACACTACAAAGCTACTGTGTTAAAAACAGCATGGTACTGGCAAA
>NW_004624783.1:14450523-14465549 GCF_000247695.1 Heterocephalus glaber
TTTGCTGCTTTTACTTCTTTGTCTGAGAAATGTCTGTTCATTTCAGATGCCCATTTTTGAAGTGGGTCTTTGAATTTAGGGGGTCTGATTTTTTTCAGTTCTTTATATATTCTAGATAGTAGTCCTTTGTCTGATGTACAGTTGCTAAAATATTTTTCCCACATTATAGGTTGACTCTTAGCTCTGTTGGTGGTTTCTTTTGCTGTGCAGAAGCTTTTTAATAAGATGAGATCCCAGTTGCTGATTCTTTCTGCTAGTTCCCATGCTGCTGAGGTTTTGTTCTTGAAGTCTTTTCCTATGCCAATATCTTCAAGAGTTCTACCAAGTTTATCTTCCAGAAAGTTTAGTTTTTCTGTCTTAATATTTATATCTTTAATCCACTTCGATCTTAGTTTAGTGCATGGTGGAAGGTAGGTGTCTAGTTTTAATCTTTGCCAGGTTGAAATCCAGTTTTCCAACTCCATTTATTAAATAGGCTATCCTTCCTCCAATGATGGTGATTGGCTCCTTTGTCAAAGATGAGGTGGCTGAGCATGTCTAGAGTTGTTTCTGGATCTTCTAATCTATTCCACTGATCCTCAGGTCTGTTCCTTTGCCAGTACCATGCTGATTTTATCACAGCAGCTTTGTAGTATAGTTTCAAGTTGAGGATTGTGATACCCCCAGCCAGGTCTCTGTTGCTTAGAATTGCTTTAGCTATTCTAGGTCTCTTATGGTGCCAAGTGAATTTTTGGATTGTTTTCTCTAGTTCTGTGAAGTATATTGTTGGAATTTCAATTGGCATTGCATTGAATCTATATAGTATTTTTCAAAGTATGGCTATTTTCACTATATTGGGTCTTCCTACCCAGGAGCAAAGGATGTCTTTCCATTTTCTTGTATCCTCTTCAATCTCTTTTTTCAGAGTGCTGTAGTTTTCAGTGTAGAGGTCCTTTTCTTCCTTTTTTAGATTGATTCCTAGATATTTCATTTTTTTGGATCCTATTTTAAAAGGAATTGTTTCCCTAATTTCTCTCTCAGTGAGTCTGTCATTTGTATACAAGAAGGCTATTGTTTTTTGAGTGTTGGCCTTGTATTCAGCTACTCTACTGAATCTGTCAATTAAGTCTAGAAGTCTTCTGACAGGGTTTTTTGGGTCTTCTAAGTAAAGTTTCATATCATCAGCAAATAATGACAGTTTAACTTCTTCTTTTCCTATCTTTATTCCTTTTATTTCTTTTTCTTTTCTAATTGCTGTGGCTAATGTTTCCAGAACTATATTGAACAGGAGTGGTGATAGTGGGCATCCTTGTCTTGTTCCTGATTTTAGCATGAAAGTTTTCAGTTTTTGACCATTTAGTATGATGTTGGCTGTTGGTTTTTCATAGATAGCCTTAATCAGGTTGAGATAAAGACCTTCTATTCCACTTTTCTGTAGGAATTTTATTATGAATGGGTGCTGGATTTTTAGAATGCTTTTTCTGCATCTATTGATATGATCATATGGTTTTTGTCCTTGACTCTGTTAACATGGTGCATTATATTTATTGATTTATGCATGTTAAACCATCCTTACACCCCTGGGATAAATCCAACTTGGTCAGGGTGTATGATCTTCCTGATGACCCTCTGTATTCTGTTTGCTAGTATGTTGTTGAGGATTTTTGCATCTATGTTCATTAGGGAGATTGGCCTGTAGTTCTCTTTTTGGGTTGGGTCTTTCCTTGGTTTTGGAATCAAAGTAACACTTGCTTCCAGGAATGAATTTGGAAGCCTTGCTTCCCTTTCAATTTCCTTGATGAGTTTAAAGAGTAATGGCCTTAGTTCTTCTTTAAATGTCTTGTAAAATTCAGCAGTGAAGCCATTCGGACCTGGGCTTTTATTTGTTGATAAATTGTAATTAGAACTCTTATGGAATGATTGCTTCTCAGAGGTGTCTTCCAGATATAGCTTGTCTTTATGTTTTGAGTCTCTAATGACTCTAAGGCTATCTCATTTTCCTTATACTAGGAAGGTTCATTGACTAGATCAATAACAATACCTTAGCCCAAGTGATACAATCAGCAACACCACTGCATCAAGTACATCTTTGAAAATGAAATTTTGTGGTAGTTATTAATCTATCACCTTTAGTTGTGTGAATTAAATCAAGATTGAGGACCAACCCAACATATAGTGAATAAACTCTTCAATATAACAACTTTACCCTTTGGGATGGGGAGTTAGAAGGAGTTGGGTGGGGACAGATGGGAAGAAGGATAGGGGAAGGTTAGCAGTGTGGCCAGGGGACACAGGTGAGAGGGAAAAAGAGAATAATAGTAAAATAAAGAAGTCTGAATAAGAATCAAAATAGGGACAAAAAGGGAAGATGAACAACGTGGTAGAGCAAGAGAGTGAGTGTAAGAGAGAGAGAAAGGAAAGAGAAAGAAAAGAATAAAAGTAAAGAAAAAAAGGGAGAGAAAAACAAATATTTGCAAAGAGTAGGAAAAAAATTAAAGATAAGAGGAGCAAAAGAAAAGAAAAGAGAAAAAAAACAAACTAATTGAAGGACCCTAGTTAGCAAGACAGACTCCATATTGCTACTTGACCCAACTGTCTGCCCTTTAGATGAACTCAGAAGGAGGAAGCTTAGAAACCTCCTTCCCTTAAAAGTCTCTTTAGAAACTACAATTAATCAACTATTGTTTTACAAATGTTCTAATGGCAGGGCATTCTGCTTCTGTACCTTTTGCTTGCTTTGCTAGTTCTATCCCATAGGGGGTCCTAGAAACTGCTGGCCTCAAAGGTGTATAAAATATGTTAATCTCCCCCAGTCTGGACTCGAATCCAATGCTCAGCTTGGGTCCCGGCCAGTAATAAACTCCTGTGTGGATTTAATATTGGTCTCTGGTTGGTTCTTTCTCACTGGGTGCAACACTAACAATACTAATTTTGGGAATAAAAATAAAACAATGAAGATGTAGGGCCTCTTTCAGGGTATGTCTCTGCTGTCACAATAGAAAACATGGGTTAGCAGTGTGCAAATATAAGTCGATGAGTCTTGGCAAGCTAGTCGCAGACCCATGAGATTCAGGCAGATTTCTGGCTGCAAGTCCCAAATTGAGTTCCCTGTCCTCCTGTAAGGTTGAACTCTGCAGAGTTGTATTGCAGGTTCCAGCTGCCCTTCTCCTGAAGATAGACCCAGTCCTGATGGGATGTGAAGATGTCTCCAACTTACCCAGTTCAGTGGTCTGGTGGTCCGGTGTCCTCTGCATCTTTTAGTGTGGAAGCAGGTGGCTGTACAGAGAAGAGGCCAGAGGAACGGGGTTGGGGGGTGTCCAGTGGATTGCTGCCAGGGTGCGGGCTGATTTGCCATGTTCCACATGACTCGTGACCTTGGTAGGGTGTCCGCAGACCTGCCTGTCTGCAGCAGGCTGATTTGGAGTGTGTCCTCCTAGTATCTGTTAATCCTTCTCCATTTGCCAAAGATCCATCTTCTTTTCAAAAATGAAATATTTCTATTTCAATATTTTAAATTAATGTACAAAGTTTTTGTTGGATGTTTATACAGAGACAGTGTTTGCTTTTGAATGTCTTGTAGCTTCAGATCTATACAAATGGGAAAGTTTTAGTCAAATTTCCTTTAGGAGTATGTAGTGGAACATCATCAAAAGCAATATACAAAATAAGTCCAGTAGATAGCAGATAATCTCTCAATTAACAAAATACTAGTAGGAAATGCCAAAGACATGAAAGGAGATTCGAAAGTTGGAGAGCATCCAGTCTAACCATCATGGAATGAATGAATTGCCTCAAACCATTAGATGGCTTGATTGCCATAGAGATGACCCTTTCCCTGCAATGTCAATGTCCATCCAGAGGCTGAAGGGTTGAGTCAGAGGCTAAACAGGACTTCATGTAAGACAAAAATCAAGTGACCTTCATATTACCCATTTTTCTAAAATTTTATTATTCTAGTATGTGGAATGAAAATTGATCCTAAAATCTAAACTTTAAAACAATTTTGAATATTGTATTTAAAATGATGATGGTAATATGTGTAAGGCAATTGCCAGCATTATTGCATCAATTTTTTTCACAGAATCTATTTATAAGACTATTGTTCTGTTCACACTTCCTACACACCTAACAGAGGAGAAATGCTTCAGAGAGGAAATGGAAAAGAGTTCATGCTTTTAAAAAGTCCTAAAAAATCAATAGGGGTTCTCTTTCACCTTTTATTGTCTCCTAGTATATGATCAATATGTGGCCAGCTGAGATTATCTATAATGTTGAGAGGTTCCTGTCCAAAGTTGATGCACTTTTAGCTTAACAAACTGCAGATCCTATGCAGATCCTTTCCTCTCATTTTCATTTCCCACAATTGTCACTGATCTTGGAAAATGCTTGGGAATTCCACCTAAACTATAAGAGCATAAACATGAGAACCTTCAATAAATTTGAGGAATCTAGAGCACTAAGTGTTTGTGCTTTTAGCAATAGGACATCAAAATGACCCCAGTGTCTCCTGAGACACTAATTTAATGAACACTTTTCAGTTCAAAGTGAACTGTAAGATTTTTTTTCATTTTGGTATTTAGCTTTATTTTCATTTTGTTTTTAAGACTTTTTTATTAGTACATGTTCTCAGTACATAATGATTACATTTATCATGGAGAGTTGGTACATGGACATAATACATCTTAATTCTATTTTTTTCATTGCCTAACTCTCCTCGTCCACTCCACCAATGCTTGGTCTCCTTTCCATTTGCAAAAGTTCTATTTTCATCAGTTTTTGCCTTCAATTCTTTTTTTCCCCATCCTCTTTCTGTCCCCTTCCTCCCCCTTCTCTAACTCTTTTTCTTACATCCACTTGAAAACAGATCTCCTTACTTCCTATTTATCTATCATCTATTTCACTCTTTATTTGTGTGTATACATATATATTGAATTTTTCATATAAGAAAAACTGCATGATATTTAAACTTATGTCTAACATAACAAAGTACAAGATTATGAAGTAAGAATTGCAAAGGAAGAGGTCTAGAAGTCTTACATGACTCATCATAACCCTTTACTTGTATTAAGGTCATATAAATATTTTGAAGGATTTAGATATTGAAAGAAATATTAATGAGCTCATTAATATCTTTCCCTTCTCTTTAGGTATGGAAAAGTAATGTGTTCTTTTCTAACCACCAGCCAGTAAACAGAGACTTTAGATTTCTCAAAAATATAGTCTCTGTTTGGATGACCCATGCCTGAAAAATATAAAGGTGCAAAACTATGAATGGCTTGTTACACTAGTGGCAAAGCAACTCATAGTTGTATTGAGAACAGCCAGCCTCCCAGAGTTTGTTACAAAGAGGGGAAAAGTTGATAACTCTCCTACTCACATACTAGCTAAAATTAAGCGAAAGGTAGCTTGTGATAATATTAGGGCCTTATCGCAAATCCCTCTGCATGAGATACCTCAGTGACAGAAATTGGATGTATAGGGGTGAGGAAGAAAAAGAAAACAGAAGAAATGAAGATGGACTACCATGCTACAGGAGAAAGTTTCCCCAGTGGTGAGCTGTGGATGTGGGCTTTGAAGAGGCCATGACAGTCTACCCAATTCCCAATGCTGTGAGTGAAAAAATGACAACTCAATTTCAAAGATAACCACTGGCAGCATACAATCCTCTTAATCACAGACCCTTGTCCATGCTCTTTTTTCTCTCTTTTACTTGTTCTGAACTTGGTGGGGTAAAACAATGTGGTAACTGTGGAAAGAAGCAAAGAATCATAGACAAAGGCTAATAATCAAAAATTAGTTGTTCTCATCTATACATTAAATTTAGGCATAATTCATGAAACAAAGAGGAGAGATCACTGAACTGGTGAAAAAATAATCTTGAGGTGATGCCTGATAGAAGCTATAGCTAGTGAACTAAGAATTAATCTTTTGTCATAATTTTGAGGTAGAAATGAATTTGAGTGATAGGAAAATTATTGCATTTCTGGATCCCAGCTTGAACCTCAAGAAATTTCTACCCACCACACTCAACTACACTAAATCTACCATCTTCTACACATTCAATTTCTCATTTAAATTGTTTATTTTTGTAATTATTGTTGTTTTAGAATTGTGGTACTCTTTCAATTCAATTTCTACATTTTTTATTATGTTCAATGTCTGTTCCTACCTTAAATCTTGCTATTCCAGTACTCTCTAGCCTATTCTGTGATCACCATCCTCCAGAAATTACCTTACACCTCTTTCCTACCCTTTGTCTCATAAATTCTTTCTTCTTAACACATTCTCCCATGATCTTTAATAGAAATTTTTATTAAGAAAACTGTACATTGGTACTTAGTCATAAGAAATAATACAGAAAAATCCCTTGGGAGAATGCCCCCCCCCACACACACCCCAAGGCAACATTTTACAAAATTATGGTACAGTATCACAACCAGGATATGGACATTTGATAGAACTCATTGATCTTATTCACATTTCCAGAGTTTTGCTTTTCTCCTGTGTGTGTGTTTGGATGTGTGTGTGTGTGTGTGTGTGTGTGTAAGTTCTATGCAAGTTTATCACCCAGATAGTTTCATGTATCTATGGAAGCAGTCAAAATAATGCCTTGTCCCTACCACAAGGATCCTTCTTGTTTCCCTTTTCATACTCACTTTCACCCCAGTCCACTGTCCTTAACCCCTAACCACTCCTAATTTATCTTCTACTTCTAACATCTTGGCATTTAAAAAATATACCATAAATGGAATCCTATAGCACAGAAAGTTTTGGGATGTGGTTTATCTGCTCAGCAAAACTTCCCAGAGTATTACTCCCATTGCTACATATATCAAAAATAGCTTTTTGGCTTATGTCTATTAAATGAATAATTACATAATTTAATGATTCAATCGGGATAATATCCTATTTTTTTCCAAATATACTTGGTTCAGCTGCATTTTGATATCATTTTTGCATAATATTCCATACTTCCTGATTCCACATGAAACAAAAACACTTAAAGAATACATTTCCTTTCATCATCGTGACACTTCAGTACCAATACACAGCAGGATAAAAAAAACAAATGGTTCCGTGGGAAAAATTGCTTTGTATCTCCCACACAAAATCTTGGGTGAAATCCAACTAGCTGATGTGTATCCAAGCTAGTACAAGCAGGAAGCAGAGAAGACTTCCAGAAAAGGTACCTCAAGTCCATTCTTATACAATAGCATTCTCAATCCTGGCTCAAGAGGAATATCGTCTGGTTCATTATTCAAGAACACTGATTATGGGATCTCATAAAACATCAGCAAAATAATTTTTGAGGATAGATCCATTAAAAAAAGAAGTGACATGCAGCCAAATTGATTGTTTCTAGTGGCATCCAGCACCTGTTTTGATTGTATGATGGTTGGGTCTGATCAGTTTTTAAATACTTTTAATACCACTTCTAATTATACCATATTTTACATGACATATTTAATTAAAATATTTTTACTTTGATTCTAAAATTTATACCAGAAAGTTAAAGTCAAATTCTGACACTTTTGGTAGCTAACAGAGCAGGTAATGTGAATTGTGAAGTCCTCTCTGAGACCCTTATTATCTACTTAGGGCAAGTCTGTTTATAAAATATCAGAAAGAATTGACTTTGTGGACAAAGCTCTAATATTTCTTTTGAATCTGTTTATTTTACAAATATTCATTCACAAACATTTATGGAGAATTTATTTATGTCAGCTCTCTTCAATACATTCTTCACTCTAGTCTAATGAAACTCCTTTGACAGACACTGTAGACATTGCTGACTGCCTTCTAGTAGCTTTTGCTGCTCTTTTTTTCACCAACAGTACTTGAATTAATTTGGCAGCATTAGTGTGTCCAGCTAAAAGCCAAGTCTCTTGGGTTTCCATGTGATATAGGTATAGTCTATAATATGGAAATAGAAGACTACCAGGTAGGAGATCCAGGCCAACTATTGGGTATAAGTAAAATATTGACCATACTAATCTTGTATGTACCAATTTACTACCACTTTTCTCCATTATTCTCACCTTTAATACAAAGGAGATGAATGGAGGTATGACAACCATTTTGTGACCATTATTTATTTAATATGGATGATGGAACACAAAGATAGAAGCCTGCTTTTTTTTAGTATCTTCAGTGGATTTAATCTTCATGAACAAGTCTCTTTATTTGAGTAAAATAAACCACCTATTTGGGATTCAGTCAGACAGAGCCAAGTGCAATTATGACTTGTAGAGGAATTAAAATCATTTAAATCAGGCAATAGCTTCTGCTTAAAATAAATATAGGCTGCTTTCCAGTTCCTGTAAACTTAGTTCCTTAATTATCCAACATAATTTGCTCAACTTTCTCAAAGATTACCTTCCTTTAACTAACCTTTCAGGTATAACATCACTACCTCACCTATTCATATTTCCATTCTACCCTGAACATCATATGATCTATTTTTTCTTAGTTATCTCTTCATCTTTTCTCTTTGATTACAAAACAACCAAAAGCCTTGTAAAATTATCCTCTATAAGCAAAATAAATCCATACTTTCTCAGCAGATCAAATGTGACTCTTTTGTAACCAGTATTTAGATTGTCTACCCTTCAGCTATAAAAAACCATCAGCTAGTCCATAAACATATATATCTACATGCTTACATCTCTGGATTAGGGGTGGCATTACTTCTGCTTGGAATGAATATTCATTCTAAAATAATACTTAAGTTGAGATTTTAAGTATTAAAGGAAGAATATTTAATTGCAGGTTAAGTACAACTAATGCAGGGGATGAGAAATTTTTTAGATATTGGAATTTTTTTGGATTTTGGAATATTTGTATTTATATAGTGAAATATTTGAGAATGAGATCCAAGTGTAAACAAAATTCATTTATGTTTCATACTTGAACATGTGATATTTTCATTATAGAACGATTTCCATTATGGAACTTTTATACTCACATTTTTACTTTTATACACATAGCCTGCAGATAATTTTGTACAACATTTTAAATAATTTTTTCAGGTAGAGAATGACTGTCTAAGGCTTGCCCCTCCTGCTAAACCCATGAAGGTCACTGAGCCCGGAAGATAAACTGCAAAAACACAGCTGCCTACCTCCCTATATCTTAAAGATAAACTGTAAAAACAACATTACCTCCACCTCCCTACCCTTTGCCAAGTTCTGCTTCTGTAAAATTCTGCCTGCTTCCCCACCCTGGCTAAAGAACAGATAAATGTGAGAACAAACTTAGAAATGGGGCTCAGACTCTGGAAAGTGACTTCTGCTGGGCCTGCAAGCTAGCGAATAAACCTGACTTTCCCTTCAGTTCTCTGAGTGCTGCTCTCTTCCTTGGTCTGCCTGCCCTCCGAGTGCCATTTCAGCACATTTAACTTAATATCAAGAGTGTAATACAAAAGGCTCAAATACAATGGAGGAACACATTTCCCCTTTTACACCACACCATAATAATGTTCTTTTATCACATGCCTATTCAATGGGCTGAGAGATTTCATAAAGTTCACTACTAAACAAATAACAGCCATTTTCATCACAGTGAATATTCTCCTACAATGTAGTTGTGAATGATTTTTTATAATACTTCAAACTTGTTAAAGCTGAAATTTGAAATAATTCTGTGCACAAAACAAACTTTCATGGTATGGAATTTTCCACATATGGTCCCTTGTCAGCACCCAAAAAGTTTCAGGTTTTGAAGCATTTCAGATTTGAATTGAGGATGCCTCATTTCCAAAAGTTTTATAGAAGAAGTAAGACTACTTAATAGAAAGTGTGTCCTTGAAAGAAGAGTGGAGAAGTTGGTATCCAGCTATAGTCAGATTCTTGAATGATCGATCTTATATAAACAGATCTTTGTGGACTCAAATATAGAACAAGAATGTAAATGTAACCAGAATGTAGATATGTCCAATTTGGATGCCAGTAGAGGTTACCACTCCTCCCTTCTCACTGTCTACCCTGCCCCCTTCCAATGTTCCACAGTGTGTCCCATCTCCCTTACTTGCCCCCCCATTACCAGATGTATCCCACAATGTAACTCTCTTCATGAGGACACTCTTGGTTCTAATGTTCATCAGAAACAAGTTCTAAAATACACACCTCCCAGGCCCAGGATAGCCTTTCTCAGGTCCTTCCTACCTGCCCACTTGAGAGGTCAACTCTTTCCCTTATGGAAATTTGTCAGGAAGATCATTGCCGTGTTCTCCTCTAGCTCTGAATCAGAATCCTTTAAATACACATTTTTTAAAACCCCACTAATTTTGAATCCCAAGAAACTCTTGAACATCTTAGACTTTGTGCCCTCCAGAAGGCCTCTAAACTTACTTGAATATCTACATCAAAGAAGAGCTTCCACTGATGATGGAGGGTAACGTGCAATGGTGTTGGACCTCCTCTTTCTTCTAGAATGTGACTGTACCAAAAGGAATGATTATCATTGGAGGGTTTCAGATCATGACTAGATAACACTTGTCTGGACTGTTCTAGGAATGTTTTACATATCAGAGAGGTTGGACTAAATAACCACTAATCTTCACTTTCCATTTGGAGATCTTTATCTTTCCATTAGAGGTTTCCAGCTTCATAAAAACACTTTTAAATTTAGATATTTTTTTAGAAAGAAATTTTTTTCTTTGTGTAATTATCTCTGCAACTTTATAAGCAGTATTTCTCTTAGGGCAAAATAGGATTTTCTTATCACAGTGCTTTGTAAAACTAAGATATCCAAGGGGAAGAGGTACCTCATTATCTGAGCTCATTATCTCAGTCATGGTCTCAGCATTTTGGCCTAAAAAATACTTATGTGATTTTGCTGAGAGTTTCTGCTTGTCATAATTCTAATGAAGGAACCTGGCCTGCAGATTCACACAGCCAACTCCTGACAGCAGAGACTGCAGAGCAGTGAACATGTTGTCTGCCTTTTCTAACCACCACATGCTGTAATCTTAAAAGTGGAACAGAAGGTTACACAAAATTTTAATGAACTGCCTAGGTGAAATATATTGAATAAATTAACTACAGAATCAAAAGAGGGACTCCAAAAGGCATGTTTTTTTGAGACAATTGACGATGGCGGTTGTACTGAATTGAATTCAATCCATTTAGTTTTCACCCTAAGTGTGATCAGACTTAGATTTTATGTTGCTGATGCCAGGCCTATTCCTGGATCCTACAAGATAAATTTGAATCATTCAGCATTAAGGCATGTTGTTTTAAGTTTTCTAGAAAAGCTATAACTTGTGCCTAAATAGTACCAAGGCTCTATTCATGGACTTGATATTAGCTTCTATTCATGCTCTCTAAAACATATGGATTTTAGTAACTGTTATAATTATTGCTTTGTCCAGAATTTTTGAAAACTGCTGATTTTAGGAGTCTATAAGGGTTTTTCTTTCATATATATCTTGTTTGAAGTTTACCCAGCAACTATTCCTCATACCATTAAAATAATTTGATATGACAGCAATGAACGTGGATTGCTTGTTCCATTTCTCTAATTATCACAAATTAACAAACTACTTAAATATTGTTTAAAAAGCCAGTGTTCCAGAAGAATGCACCAGACATTCCATTCAGTTCTTTTGCAATTCAGTTCTTTTGTGGAAAAATATTTTCTAGCTTCAAGAATTTCTGGGAAAATTGTCTTCATGTAAAAATATGATTGAAGTGTTGTACCCAGTGAGAAAGAACCAACCAGAGACCAATATTAAATCCACACAGGAGTTTATTACCAGCCAGGACCCCAGCCAAGCACCGGACTCGAGCCCCGACTGGTGGGAGATTAACATGTTTTATACACCTTTGAGGCCAACAGTTTCTAGGCCCCCTTATGGGATAGAACTAGCAAAGCAAGAAAAAGGTACAGAAGCAGGACATCCTGCCATTAGACCATTTGTAAAACAATAGTTGATTAATTCTAGTTTCTAAAGAGACTTTTTAAGGGGAGGAGGTTTCTAAGCTTCCTCCTTCTGAGTTCATCTAAAGGGCAGACAGGTGGGTCAAACAGCAATATGGAGTCTGTCTTGCTAACTAGGGTCCTTCAGAAGTTTGTTTCAAAGCCTTTTTAAAAGAAGCTTTAATTGAGCTCATGGACATTTAAATTAATTCCCAGGAAAGATAATTAAAGTAGTGACTATCCAGCAGATAGACAAAATTAGAAAAATAAAATTATGCAGAAAATATTAACCCCTAAAGTGGTATTGATGTAAAATAAGAGCCTCTCAATGGAAAGAAAGACTAAGCTTTGGAAACTCCCTTCTCAGGTTTTCTACTTTGCTTATGGGCTTGGTATACTAAACAACATTGTCATTGCAGCTAGATTTAAAAATTAAATGCTTGATAAATACCTGACACAATGGATAGTTAAGATTTTCTTTGCCAGGCACTTCTCATTTTTACCTTGAGAAAACCCACTGTATCTTATCCTCACCCCTCCACACCCTACTCCAACTACTTCCTCTAGGGTTTCTACCACCTTCATACTTCTCTACTGCTCTCGCTGCATGAGCACAAAACTAGCAGGATCAATAAGAATCCCTCTCTGAAATTTTAACAATTGAAGCAAAAAAAGAGAGATTTTTCTTTTACCATGGTAAAAAATCTGGGATGATATACTCCCTGAATCTGCAGACAGATGTGTATTATTGTGTAGAAGTGGCTATTGAAGAAATGAATATAAAACACAATGAGTAGTGAAGAGATACAAAGATAGACAGTCCACGTGATGTTCAGTCCTAAATTCCCATTTTCCAGGAAGTCCTGTCTTTAAGGCTGTTCATTTGACTTCATGACAAAAATTCTCCCTTTTAGGCTAAGATAATGGAAGTTACTTTGACATTATTACAATCAAAAAATTCTGAGAACTATTCTTTGTGTGTGATGATTGATTAGAATGTGTTATGCTTGGTCAGAGAAAATAAATATACATCCAAAATTCTATGCTACAGTCATCTTTCATGCACTTTACAACTTGTGGCCCAATTGTTCCATTCACTATTGCAACAATGGCATAGGACATTGATATCCCACTAACCATCTTCTCATTTATATATGCTCTTATTTTGAAGAATAGTTTGAACCAAACTTGCACAGGGATCTCCATGTCCTGATTTCTATATCCAGTAAAGAGAACAATAGAAAGTGTAGAACTAAAATAAAACAATAAAACTCTGTTGTACAATCATTTATATTTCAAAGCACTTTGCTGATGAGCCTAAAAAGCATTGTTACTAAGACTTCAATTCAATCACTGTGATACAACACTCAGCATTGTCTGAAAATAACCCTGAGACTCTGGGGTCCCCAGGGAGGTCAACTGAGATTTTATACTGTCAGAAGCAGGGAATAAACCCTATCTTACCTCTCTACAAGACTGGTGGCTTCCTGGTTCTAGCAGGATGAGCTATACCTTCCCCATGAGCCTTAATCCCTTCTCTCAAAAGTAGGTACCTTCCCCAGAAAATACCTATAAACAGCCAGCACCCAAGCCCTGCCTGCCTGGCACCCAAATAGGCAGACTTGCATGTATAAAGTGAGTATTAGCCTAAGTTTGCCTGCTCATTATCCCTGAACTTAAGCAGAAAAAATCCTCAAGGACTGTGTAATAAATAGCTGAACTTTGTAAATATGGTCTGAACACATCCACCATCTCTTGGAAACATCGAGTACCTTCTCTGATGAGTTCAATGCTGTAAGTGTATATGCCTGCTTGGTCATGCAGTAAACCATCCTGACTATGTCAGAAGATTAGAAAATCCCACATTTTCTACCTTCAGGGCCATTTTCTACTTATAAAGATCAAAGATATTACATTTTAGAAGCATCGCCCATTTTATGCTTGAAATTTTTTCATATCTGGAAGGCTAATCCCTGTCTTTTTTCAGATAGATACATAGTTGTATACTTGAAGTAAAATGCAAACAAACCTACCAGTTTAATAATTGTCTAATGTTTCTCAGGGAGGAATTGAGTGGGCCCTGCTTTGCTGCTAATGGCAAGTTGAATCTTGGAACTGAAACTAAAGGAGACAAAGTATTGTCCTCAGAAGAACCAATTCATGAAAGAACCTGAGGGTGAACAGGAACCAAGTCTGCAGAATCACCCAAAATCCAGATTCCTTTAAGCCAGTCTTTAGAATCACAGGTGGAGCACGGAACCAGGAAAGGATGCCAAAGTGAAAGGGTCACAGGACTGACTTTAGTGGTGTGAAGGAGAATAGTTGGGAGGGACAGTGGAGTAATAGAAAGAACAGAGGGGCATCTAGCACAACTGCTGCAAACAGAGCACATTTCATTTCCCAGAGGACTTGAGGGTGCATGAATTAATTGGTTTAAACGTTCAAGGCCAGGGAGACAACAGTCAATGAAAAAACTTACTATTCTTGAATTTATATTGTACCTCATGCTAATTCCAGTACCATTGAAAACAAATAGATACCTTTGGTTTCATCATGTTGAAGAGTCCAGATGCTATAGAACAAACCATTTAAAAAAATGTTTCAAGCAACATAAATTAAAGTTTTAAAGCAAATATCTTTGCTGAATGGAAAATGTAAAATAGTTATTTCTAAAGTGGAACAGAGAAGGTATAGTATAACATTTCAAACTTCAAAATGATAAAACAATTCTCTGATGAAAGTTCTACAAAGCATTTTTTGGTAAAGTGACCTTGTGTGTCCCTGTCCAAAGTACAATAATTTACCTATTTTCTTGCTGTTCCATGAAACATTTTGAACTAATGTGAGTTTTTTAGCTCTCACTTAAAGAAAAAATTTCTAATCTCTGTTTTACACATATTTTTTCCCATTAAGTTTATTGGTACATTTTAGGTATAAAATACAGTTACATTCATCATTGGGATCTTGCACCTTTACATGACTATCTGGGTTCTTATTTTTTTTCCCTTCCCTTGCTCTCCCTTCACCCCCTCCACCCTTCCCTATTTGCAAAGACCTTGTATCCATTTTTTTCCTCTTCTCATATTTTTTCCTTTCCCTTTTTTCCCTTCCCCTACCCCTCCCAATTC
>NW_004624783.1:14479460-14494032 GCF_000247695.1 Heterocephalus glaber
TGGATTGTTCTCTTCACAAGGATATAGTGACCATCTTTGTCTCTCTTAATTAGTTTTGGTTTGAAATCTACTTTGTCTGCAAATAAAATTGCTACTACTTCTGCTTTTTTCAAGGTTCCTGTCATGTGGAGAATTGTTTACCATCCTTTTACTTTCAGTCTATGAATTTCCTTTTGAGTTAGATATATTTCTTGTATACAGCATATGGCTGGATTTTGCTGCTTAATCCATTCTGTCCATCTCTTTCTTTTGATTGGTGAATTGAGGCCATTAACATTAAGTGTTATAATTGATAGATATTGACTCATCCTTGTCATGATGTTTTGCTGTTGTTGGCTCTTTTATTTCTTATCCCCCCCCCCTTTCCCTTTAGTTTCTTACCTTGTCTGGTGGCTTCCCTCTGTTGGCCCTCACGGAGTTTTGACCTTCACTGTCTTTTTCTAGGATATTGCTTAGAATTGTTTGGAGTGCTAGTTTGGTGTTCCTGAAATTTCTCAGGTGTTCTTTGTCATGGAAGTATCTAATTTCCCCATCAGTTTTGAAAGATAATTTTGCAGGATACAAGAGTCTAGGTTGGAAGTTATTTTCTTTTAGGGCTTGAAATACTTCACTCCAGGTTCCCCTTGATTTGAGAGTTTGTGTTGAGAAGTCTGCCATGATTCTGATGGGCTTTCCTTTGCAGGTGATTTGTTTCTTTTCTCTAACTGCCTGTAGGATTTTGTTCTTCTGTTGAGTTTCTGGGATCTTGACTATTATATGTCTAGGTCTAGATTTTTTTTTTTTTGATCATGTCTGGTTGGAGTTCTGTATGCCTCACTTATCTGCATGTCCAATTCTCCACCTTTGTCTAGGAAGTTTTCTACTATTACTTCTTTGAACAGTTTTTTATGTCAATTGTACTTTCTCCTGTTTTTTCATGGACTCCTATCAGTCTTATGTTGTTGTTCTTTGAATCATCTAGCAGCTGCTGGATTGATTTCTCATGGTCCCTTACTATTTTGAAGAGATCTCTATTTTCATGGTCCTTAACCACAATCCTGTCTTCTGTATCTGATATTCTATCTTCAGATTCCCTTAATCTGCTCTGCATGCTTTTAATGGAGTTTTTAATCTCCTGAATATCTGTTTGAATCTGATTCATAAATTCCATTTCTTTCTTATGTTGTATGATCATTGTTTCCATTTCTTTCGTATGCTGGCCATTCATGGCTTCCTGCATGATTCTGAGCTCATCTATTTTTTTTCTGTTTCTGTTCTAGAGTCTCTAATCATGTCTTTCACTCTGCTCACTATCTCTGTAGTTATCTGGGAAATTATTTCTGCTTTGAATTTTTCTAAAGCCTCATTCATCTGTTTTGTTACTTCCTGTCCTATCAGTTCAGGGTGTTCAGATGGTTGATTATCAGACTTTTCCACTTCATTTCCCCTAGAATTTGCCTTTTGTGGGGTGGAGGTCTGAGTTTGTGCCTTACTTAAATGCCTTCTCATTTTTATTTTTTTGGTACTGTCCTTCATTTAATTCCTGGGTTGATACTTTGATGTTGCTTATTGTAAATATCATTATTGATTTATTTAGAACACTTATGGAATGATTGCTTCTCAGAGCTGTCTTCCAGATATAGCTGGTCTTTAGGTTTTGAGTCATTAATGGCTCTGAGGCTCATTTTCATTATACCAGGAAGAACAACCGATTAGATCAATCACAACACCTTAGCCCAAGTGATATAATCAGCTACACCATAGCATCAAGTACCTCTTAGAAAATGACAATTTGAGGTAGTTATTAATCTATCACCTTTAACTGTGTAAATTAAATCAAAATCAAGGACCAACCCAACATAAGTTTATAGTGAATAAACGCTTCAATATAGCAACTTTACCCTTTGGGATGGGGAGTTAAAAGGAGTTGGGGAGGGAGGAGTAGGTAAATAGAAAGATAGGGGAAGGTTAGCAGTGAGGCCAGAGGGCACAGGCAAGAGAAGGAAAGAGAAGAAAAGAAAGATAAAGAACAAATATGAATTATGGCCAGAACAGGAACACAAAGGGAGATGAAGAGCAATGTGAGACAGCAAGGGAGTGAGGCAGAGAGAGAGAGAAAGAAGAGAGAAAAGAAAGAGAAAAGAGAAAAATAAAAATTTTTAAAGAGTAGCAAAGAAAAACAAATTAAAAATAAGAGCAAAAAATTAGTGATAATTTTGAAAATAACAAGTAAAAGGTAAAAATGAAGGGCCTCCTTCAGGGTATGTCTCTGCTATCACAATAGACAACATGGGCAGCAGTGTGCAGTTATAAGTCAATAAGTCACAGTAAGCCAGTCACAGACTTGTGAGATTCTGGCATATTCCTGGCTGCAAGTCCCAAGTTGAGCTCCCTGTCATCCTGCAGGGTTGAATTCTGCCAGCTTCTACTGCAGGTTCCAGCTGCCTTTCCCCTAAAGATAGTACAGGTTCCGATGAGAGGTAATAATTCCTCCAACTTACCAAGCACGGTGTTCTGGTGTGCCTTTATTGCAGAGATTCTCTTCACTTTTTCCAGTTGGCTTCAGTTTTCATCAGAGAGCCTGAGAGAGGCCCTCTCTCTGTTGTTCACTTCTGCAGCTCAGGACAATGGCCTTTATGCTGCACTGTGCCTTTGTAGTGTGGATCCAAGTTGCGGCTAGGTCTCTGACTAGATCTGCTGGTCGAAAGTGGGTGAAGCGAGCTGGACTGAGCAGGGTGCACTCAGCCCTCACCTGCTCTGCATGTGCACATGGCCAAGCTGGAGGCTGGTGGGCATGCCCAGGGGTTCTCACTGGTTAGGTCTCTGGCTAGGTCTCCTGGTCGAAAGTCACTCATGCTTATTTTAAACTAATCATGATTCATCCCTTGAGGCTGGGAATATTGGCATTTAAAATATGGTTTGTTTTGTAAGAGAAAAATGGAATAACCATTAGATTGGTAACCAACAGAACTTCACCAAAATAACTGTTGCTGAACAGTAGCATTACGGCTGATTTTACTTTTTACCTGTTTATATACATAACTAAATTTTCTACATTTAACATTCTTTACTTTATATTAAAAAGATTACAATTTTTTCTTGAAATATTTCCAAGCATTGCAGATCTCCTAAAAAACTTCTTCAGTCTAATGACATATGAATGAATGAACTGACCCAAGAGACATTCCCTTAAGAGTTATAAAAACATAATAAATCTTCAAAAACCTCTTATGACTATACTAATATTTGTGACCTCAAATAAAAATGACTTGCTCAATACGATTTAAGTTATAGTTAAAGGAAATGTTTGTTTTGCCAGATTTAAGGAACAATAAAAAGGCCAGAATAAATCTGAGTCTAAGTCTAGTCAGGCAAAACCATTATTTACACCAACAAAGGCCCCTGTTTATGTAAATTACTTTTTGCCAAGCTGCTTGGCTCCTTCTCTGCTGTCTGATTTCTCTGAGATCCAGATTTTCCAGGCAATGTAGCCAATTTTTTAAGTCTTCATAAATATTTTTAAATATAGTCTTAATGAAAGATGGAAAGAGAAAACCCTAGGATAGAATTTCATAGAAGTTTTAAGGCTGGTCTCCAAGTTCTGACCTAGTAATCTTTGCTACTTTAATAATGGATTTGTTATGATCAAGAGCAAGGTGAGACTACAAAAGCAATTAAAAGCTCATTTTGAAAATACCCATTTGAATTTTTCATTTCAAATTAATTCAAATAAGAAAGATTGCAATATTTATATGTTCAAATTTAGATGCCACACCATACATAGAAATTAGCATATAGGTTCTATTAGAGTTTATATTTACCTGCTCCCTAAATTCATTTGCTTATTACTGCTAAATGTTGACATTTTACATATAAAAGTTGTTGAAATCCAGAGCGAGTCTTCAGTCTAGATTGTAGAAAGGCATTTTATCATAGCAGACTTTTCCTTTAGAAAGATTTTTTAAATTCAAAATGCTCTGTATTAGCAAGCAATGTTCAATCCACTGCATATAAATATAGATAGGCATAGACATAGACATAGAAATATAGGTATATGATGTAATATTTGCTTAATTGTTTACAATGGTTATCTCTAGGAGGTGAGTAAGAAGCAATTAATATTAATTTTATATATTTATTTCTATATTATTTGAGTTTTTACAAGAAGTATATATCACATATTGCTTATGTAATTGAGAGCAACTATCATTTTTAAAAGAGAGTTGGTGTAGCAGTTTTATTCCATTTTTTACAACTACATGGCATGTATCATATGTTTATTTTCAAATTGTGATAGGTAACAGTGTGTCAGAGAGCTTTCTAAGACCAAAATAAACAAAACCATAAACATGGTGAATTTGTTTACTCTATAGCATACTTAATCATTTAAATAAAGCCTTACTTTTACAGTAAAGAAATTCTTAAAACATCATAAATAAAAAGACGCAAAATTTGCTGAAATTGTTAAGGAAAGACATGAAGCTTCAAACAAAATTGTATTTCTTGTAAGCTCCTCAGGGCTATGGCTCATGAAGAAACTTGAGAAGTAATGAGGCCGCCCTCTTTGCTTTAAGGACTGACAGTTAAATTTGGAGAAGTTCAATGATTTCTCCAAGTCAGAAATGACTCATATATTCATTGCTTAGAAAAAGTTTTTCTGACATATGTTAAGATGGCATGACATATTTTATTCAAAACTATTGAACTAAATTCTAAATACAGCAAAGATAGGTAGGGATTTATAGCCAGACTGAGTCAGTAGATGGAAAATCACTGAAAGGACTATTAAAGGTAATGGATTGATTACAAAATTGGATTTATAGGATGCATTTAATGCACGGCAAGGACTTAGATACAAAGAGTAAGAAATGAAGAATTTGATCATTTGATCAAATATCAGTGAGGAAGGTGTCACTAAGCAGACTTCGAAGGATTCTTACCAAAAGCTGGCTATAGCCAAGCCCCAGTTGAGAAGAGGATAGTTATTGATCAACAAGGGAAGTTTTGTTACCAAAGACACTTTTGCTATTCTTTCTGTTGTGTCTTGCTCTTTCCTTCTAACCCATAGCACCTGCTCTTAAAAGTTTGTTTTGGCTAACTGATAAAACCAGTTGTTAGTGGAAAGAGTGAAACTGGTATGATACAGTAGAATTTAAAATGGCTTCTTAGACTTTGAAAGATTTTCCAATAGTTAAAATACAAGGAAACTAGAAATTTAAAAAAATCTCATTTTCAATAGCTACAAAATCATTTGTTAAATACCTAGGAAAAATTCAACCTAAGAGGTGAAAACTCCCTATGAGGGAAAATATATATTAAACACTGATAAGAGAAATTGAAAAGGACACCAAAAAAGGAAAGATATCCATGTTCATGGATTGGAAGAATCAATATTGTTAAAATGTTCATAGTATTTCAAGTGATCTGCAGATTCAATGCAATCTGTATAGAAATAATAATGATATTCTTTACAAAACTAGAAAAAAACCTTAGACTTATATGAAAAACATCAAACAGCTAAAGAGATATTGAGCAAAAACAAAAACAAAAGAAACAAAAAATAAAACAAACTGAGACATAACCTTATCTGACTTCAAAAACTACCATAAGGCTGTACTAATCAAAACAGCACGATACTGGCATAAAAAGACACATAGACTAATGTGACAGAATAGAACCTGGAAGTAAAATCATACATCTAAGGTGAACTGATTTTCCACAAAGTTGTTAATATACAGCAGAGAAAGAACAATGTTTTCAATAAACAGTGATGGAAATTGGGTATCCACAAGCAGAAGAAGAAAACTAGACACCTATCTCTCACCACTTACAAAAATCAACCCCAGATGGATTCAAGGCTTAAACATAAGAGCTGAAACTATGAAACTACTAGAATAAAACACAAAAGAAACACTTCAAGACACTAGAATGAGCAAGGATATTTTGGATAAAACCTCTAAAGTACAGAAATGAAAGAAAAAGATGACAAATGGGATTATATCAAACCGGGATTTTATTTCCTTGTAGATATATCCTTGGGGTTTTATATCCTTGGGATATTACTTCCTTTTCATGGCAAAGAAAATAATATCAGAAAGAAGAGAGAATGGGAGAACCTAAAGAATAGGAGAAAACATTTTTAAACTGTTACTCTGACAAAAGGTTAATAGCCAGAATATATAAGGAACTCAAGAAACTAAATAACAACAACAACAAACTAACTCAATTAAAAAGTAGGTAAGAGATTTAAATCAACATTTCTCAAAAGAGGACATATAAATGGCCAATGGTGTATGGAAAAATACTGATCACTAATCATCAGGAAATGCAATTCAAACCCAAATGAGATGTCACCTCACTCCTGTAAGAATGCCTGTTATCAAAAAAGATAAAAGATAACAAGAGTGAGCAAATAACCCTTGTACATTGTTGGTGGGTATGTAAATTAGTTCAACTACTATGGAAACAGTATGAAGGCTCCTCAGAAAAATTAAAAATATAACTATCATGCCCAGCAATCCCACTCCCCGGTATATATGGAAAAGAAATGAAATAGATCTATCAAAGACACATCTGCACTCCCATGTTTACTAAAGCACTCTTCACAATAGCAAAGATATGGAAACAATCTATGTGTCCATCAGCTGATGAATGGATGAAGAAAATGTGGTACATATACACAGTGGAGTACTGTTCTGTCATAACAACAAAATGTTATTTGCAATAACGTGCATGGAACTGGAGAACATTATGTTAAGTGACATAAGCCAGGCATAGGAAGACAAGTACTACATGATCTCATTCATAAGTAGAATATAAGAAACATTTGATCTAACAGAAGTTGAGAGGGAAATGCTGCTCACCAGAGGCTGGGGAAGGAAGGAGGAAAGAGGAATAGGGAAAGATTGACCAGTAAGTACTAAGTTATAGTTGGATAGGAGCAGGAAATGCTTGAGTGCTATTCTATATCTGGGTGACTATAGATAACAATTATTTGCTACATATCTCAAAAAAAAAAAAAAAGGTAGAAGAAAGGATTTTAAAGACTCCCAGGGCTACGTGGGCCCAAAAACAATTTAAATACAAAAACACAAGCAGGTTCCCCTCCTCTCCTTGCCTTTTGGTCCACCTCTGGCTGCCTCTGGGTTGGGGCCTGACCAAATGGAAAGCCCACCGTCTCTCAGCCACTAATCCCAGCGCCCAGAGCCCAGGCCACCCCATCGGAGACCCCGGCAGCCGGGTCCTGTCTTTTCGCAGCCCCCTGACTTCCCAGGCTGGTGTGGAACCTGAGGCCCACAGAGGTGATGGGATTTGCCTAAAGTCATGCAACTAGTGGCAGAGCCAGGCCTAGAAGCCAGGTGCCCTGGCTCTCAAGACATCCTGCTGCCCAAAGAATGGAACAGCAGGTGAGGCCCTCTCATTCCTTGAGAATGTTCAAAATGACACTTGTGAGAGCTGTTGGAAGGCGTGGAGCACGGGAGCCTCTGAGGTACAGTGAGAAGCGTTGCTGTCTCCACTGCACACTTTCTACTTCTGTCCTCCATTCTGCAGGACTCGAGGCATGGATCCTCAGCTCCAGAGAAGCAGGGAAGCAATGGAGCCTGATGTATTAAAAACCAATTCTGTTCCATCCTTTGGGTCAGTGACTGATTTGGAAATCCAGCCCAGGGTCAATCATTTACCTACAGACAAAAATGGGTTTTATCCGGGTGTGGGGTCACATGCCTGTGGGAGGCTGAGGCAGGTGGATGCCAAGTTTGAGCACAGTTTGGGTAACTAAGCAACTTAGTGAGAGCTTGTCTCAAAATTTGAAAATGAAAAATTTTAAAAGGAGGGGTACTGGGAATATAGCTTAGTATGAAGGTCCCAGGTTCAATCTCCAGTAGCACATGAGAATGAATGAATGAATGAATGAATAGGCTTAAGAGTGGGGAATTACCCGACTCAGTCATCAAGGCCCAGCCAGAAAGCGGACAAGGGCTTCTGACTTTCAAGAGAGAGCCTCAAGGTGCCCTGTCTCTCCTCTTCTGGACAGTGAAGAAGCAAGGCCAGCGCCGCAGCTGAGTTTTCTCCAGGAGTCTGTGAGGAAGCCATGTAGGATTGAGTCCGGATGGTGATTTACGAGCTCCTGGACCGATTGCACTTGAGGTCAGCTCGTATCTGACACTTTTTATGGGATTCAGTGAATTTCCACATTGTGTAAGAGCCAGGCAGAGGTACGTTTTAAAAACTTGTGGGGAGCATCCTAACTGGTTTACATGGAATACGGGAACCTGAGCCGGTCCGGGGGTTGGGACAGCAGCAAGTCTTAGAGCGATTAGCCATCAGGAGACAAGTGTGTTCTTCAGAGTGGAGTGACGACCGGGATACAGTGCTTTATACACAACCTCTGACAGCAGAAAGGAAGTGGGCAGGACTGAGCAGAGAGCCAACTGTGCTGCAAGTGAAGGTCCAGTGTGCATGGGTCAGGGACAAACCATGGAAAGGGACACCAAACACAGGAAGCTGAGACAGACCTATGGACAGGGATTCTCTCAACTCCAGTATTCTCCGTGGGCTAACATGACAGCCCTAGAGGACAGTCAGGGACATTCACGCATCCATTCATTCATTCTGCACTTTCACTGAGCTCCCGGTACCAGCGCAGTGCTATCTGCTGTGACCGTGGCATGAACGAGAACACAACTACTGCCCTTCTCGAGCTGACACCTTGGCAGAGGGATAGACAGAGAACCAAGTGAATGGTACATGCATAAAGCTTGATGGTTGGCACTCTGTGCTACCAAGAAAAATGTAAGGGGAAAATGCCTTGGGAGCATCGGGAAGGGAAACTATTTAGCCAGAAGTTTCTAGTCTGTGAGCTCCAAGTGGGGATTTTTTTTATCAACAAAAATTTTTCCAATGACACCTTTCTGTATCCTGTTGTTGGCCAGATACATAAAAGTTATAATAATTGTGATAAAGTAGGCCTGATATTCACAGAGTGCTTGCCGTATGAAAACCAAAAGCAGCCTTTGAACCTGTCCCCAACTGTTATTCTGCTTCGTCTCCATTTTGCAGGGAAGGGACGCAAAGGTCAGGGATGCAGTGAGGGCACCATGACCTAAGAACCCCCCTCTACTCCACACCAGATTTTTGCTCTTTTTTGACAGCACAAAGCTGACTTATCAGGGTGGCTCCTCTTAGTTCCACAAGCACGTTCCTGGGCAACTACAATCAGTAGCATTAGATAAGACAACTAAAGAGAAAGTAAATTCCTTTGAAGCCTGTGTTGGTTAAATAAATGAATTTTTCAGATGTGAAAAAAAAGGAAAGGATTTTAAATGTTTTCCTCATAAAGAAATGTTCGATATTTGAGGATATAGATATATTTTACCTGATTTAAACATTATACAATGTATGAAAACAAGCATGTGTCAAAACATAATGTAGTAAGCTACTAATATGTAAAACTGTATGCTTTTATGTATCAGTGTTATAAATAAATTTTTAAAACACAAAAAATAAAATGTGTTCTTTAATTTTTAAAATACTTACAGGAAAAAAATTATGTCTCCCATTAAATGGTTAAAAGAAATTCTTTTTAAAATTTTTATATTCACACAAATATCAGGAAATTATACCAATTTTGATCTATCCACATCCTGCCCAAAGAGAAAACATGAAATGGTGCTTCTACTAAAATTGATGGAGCTTTATTTTAATCCCTCTTCTCTCAATTTTAAAAACAAATTCCAAGGGACCAAAGAAAACATATTATTATGAAAGTGTAGTTCATTTTTCAAAGATATTATTGGTTTTTTCCTCACATAGTATGAAGTTTCATGTGGTATCACATGTAAATTTTACAGCCGAACACATGGGCTGAGGACAAAATTTAGTCATGGCCCATAGAAAGCCTGAAGACTTAAGAGGATGGCATCTGGTTCTTTACTTATATGGGCTGATATTGATTTTTTTACATATCTGGGAATGTGTATGTCTTCATGATGTAATATGCTAGGCCACACTATTCTTCACAGGAACAAAATGAAAAGAAACAAGGTCAAGTAAATTTCTTTTCTTTAAAAATATACAGTGTTAAACCTCTGATGGATAATTTACACCCATATTTACATTTGGCTATGGAAAGATTCAGTTTTCTTTTTAGGCACCTTGGCTTCTGGCTTAAGGCGGGTACCAACTATTTTGTTCCTTGGAAGAGTTGTTGGGATTTGAGGTTGGGCCAAGAAAAGCTACAGAGGCCTAGGAGCACTTACAGATGGAGATAATTAGCATATTAAAATAGGCCAGCCAGACTTTTTTTTAAAAATCAAGAAGTAGAGGGGTAAATGCTCTTTCTGGCAAAGACTATAGAAGCTGTGGGGACAGAGGAAATGTGATTCAACTCTGGTATGAGAATGGTATTTTACTTGAACCAGGTTTCTAAAGACTGAAGCAGGACTTCCTTTTACTGAAAACCATGAAGTTGGCGGGATTTGTAAGGGCCTGCCTTGAAATTCTGCTCCAAGGGTACTGTTTTGAATTTTGTTTAAAAGTCTTAGAATGGAGATGCTTGGTTTCAGAAGACACAGGATAAACACCAAGAATTCAATTGCTTTCTAATGCATAGTAGAGGAAGTGGCATTTTTGATACCACCTTCCATTGAAAGGGGATTATAGAAGAAGGCAGTAGATGGGAAAGAAGGCCCTAGAACAAAACCACTTGGCCTATTTTTCCAATCCTAAAGCAAAGGCCTGAGACTGATCTGCAATTTGGGCTCTATCAATGGGGTGTGCTTAATTGCTAGATAATTCACTATGATTTCCTAACATTCTGATTCACAGAGTCAGATCATATGTTCCACCTTTTCTGAAGTCTACTCTTATTTAAGATGGAATTAGAGTCTGTCTGTTCTGGAATAGTGTTTCTTAATGGGTGATATGAGCACCGTGATTGAATTCAGAACTATCCATGTGAGTCACAAAATGTATAATATTTACTGAAAACTAACAATTTCTCAATTCCCATGATCATCTGGATTTATGGTTAATCATCTTGCTGACTCTACTCACCACAAATTTTGCAAATGCAAAAATCTTAATAATTACTATCTTATAGGACTTTTCAAATCTTCTATAGGTTTTAATACAAAAAAATTATAGAGAGGGACTATGGAATTTTTATGAAGCACTCAAACAGTAGGAAAAAAATGATTAGCCTCAGTTAATTTCATTGCCAACCTTCTTTGGGACTAGACCAAGGACTCCTGCCATTCCTTCAGTGCTCTAACTGCAGTTAAATAGACAGCTTTTTCTGCTGCCAAGATGGGGTCTTGGTTTTGTCACCATGTAGAAAATTTCAAATAGGTGCTAGATTGTTTTTCTTTACTTCTGCCCCTGTAAACACTGACGGGAAGTAGTTTCTTTCTTTGTTTATTGGTCAACAGTTTTTAAATATCCAAAACATAGAAATGTTTTTACTTAATCATGTGTATTTACCATCTTGACAGAAGTAATGATTCTCACAACAAAAACAGGGAGAAATACTCATGGAACCAGGAGATCCAAGTAGTTGCTTCCTGACTTGCACAACTCTGACCCAAGAAGAGATCAACAAACTAAATGAGGGTTTTGATCATACCATCAGATAAGCCACTCAGACCTGCCAAGGCACTGGTGAGTTTTTCTGAATGAGATTCAGAAAGTAAACTCCATCAGTTGGTTTTCTAGTTCATCTCACTGTCTCCTCACTTCTGAGTTTCCTCACACAAAGAGGTCCATGGGAAATGTGAAAATCAGCATGTCTGCATTTCTCAACCATAATTTTGGAACCTTGAAGATAATGGAGCAATATCATATATGATTGGCATCCAGAGATAAATGAAGCGAAAGAGAGAGGGAGAGAAAAAGAGGGATGGAGAGGGAGGGAGGGGAAAAGAGAAGAAGAAGCAGAAGGAGGAGGAGGAGAAGAAGAAGAAGAGGAAAAGAAAGGAGATGGAGAGGGAAAGAGGAAGGAGATGGAAGGGGAAGAGGAAGGAGGGAAGGAGGGAGGGGGAGGAGAGAAAATTTAGGATTTAGCAATTCAGAAGACAGTTGAAGGGAAAGAAGTGAAGAGAAAATCTAGACCAGAAGCCATCCAGCTGATCCTCAGAATAACCATGTCCAGGGTAGAAGTACAAAAGAAGCCTTTCAGGAAAAACCTGGAATAGACATTGAAATAAGATTCAGTTTTACTGATTCATAGGAGACTTAGGAAAGAAATGAAGAAAAAGACATAGAAAAATAAATACATGAAAAATGAAGCAATTACTAAACCAAAGAACAAAACAAAGCTTCATTAGAGAAGAATGTACAATCATGGTATGATCTTAGGCTTAGCAGGAATGAGTGCTTACATATGCTAATGCTTTAAAAGTCAGCATGAGTGGACAAAAGGTGTAGAAATTAGATTTTCAGCTTGCAAACCAGTAAATGAATGTGTTATATTTAAAATATCCAGAACTACACAGCTAAGATAGGATAGCATAAAATATAATTCAGAAAAACAGGTAAACACCAAAAAAGTCACTAATATGTTTGATAAATACTTCATTAGGGAGCAGAATCTAGATAGGTTAAAGCATGAAACAAGGCCTGCTTTTATAAAAAATGCATTGGGTTTTTGAACTATGTTCATGTTTCCAAATTTTCATAAAATTAAAACTTTAATTAAAATTGAAAATACAAAAAATGCAAATACATATCTTTCTGAAATTAACTAGAGACAATTTTTATTCAGGTTCAGTTTCCTGAATGAAGTATAATAGTTTAGTTCTTCTCAGTCTAGTCCACTTCTCATATTGAAGATGTGGGTCTGCTGCTTACATCAAAGTGAGACAGGTGGCTGTTAAAGACTGAATGTTTGTTTTCCTCAAAAGCCATGCATGGAGCCGTAACTCCCAAGGTGATATTAGAGATGGGGCCTTTGCAATGGACTGAGGTGAGGTCATGAGGGTGCAGCTTTTATGATGGGATTGGGGCCCTTGAAACAACAGACATTAGAAAACTCACTTTCTGTCTCTCTCTCTCTCTCTCTCTCTCTCCCTCTCTCTCTCTCATGCACAAAAATGAGATCACCTGAGCACACAGAGAGACAGTGTATAAGCCAGGAAGAAAGTTCTAACTAACCATAAACTGATCATGTTGGCACCCTGCTCTTGTACTTGTAACCTCCAGAACTGTGAGAAAATAAACTTTATTCATGTGCTATGCAGTCTATGGCAACCAGAAGTGACTAAGGCAGGGGCTGAGGGGGCACACAGCATGATTTGTTTCATGTTTCATCAATAAATGTACCACAATAATTATCAAAATGCATTTTCTTTCAGAACTGTATATATATATTTCAGCAAGGGAAATCATCAAATAATTAGAAAAGCATTTTTAATCTCAATATCTATAAGGAAATGCTACTTCCTAAATAGCATTAAGATGACCATCAGCATTAAGGAAAGAAGGAAGGAAGGAAGGGAGGAAGGAAGGAAGGAAGCAAGGAAGCAAGAAAGAAAGAAAGGAAGAAAGGAGTCGTGAGGAATATGCCGAATCAGCCCACTGCAGACAGGCAGGTCTGTGCACGCCAAACCGAGGTCCGGAGTCACGTGGAAGAAGCTGAATCACCCCGCTACAGACTGGCAGGTCTGCCCACGCCCTACCGAGGTGCCCAGGTGTGAGGAATACGCTGAATCAGCTCGCTGCAGACAGGAAGGTCTGTGCACGCCCTATCGAAGTCCTGAGTTGCGCTGAAGATGCTGAATCACGCTGCTGCACACAGGCAGCCACCTGGTTCCACACTACAAAGACGCAGACGACACAAGACCACCAGAAAACATCCAAGTATATGAAATGGCTGGGTTGAAGTTTGAAGGAATTCTGCTCATCTAATATTCTATAATTCAACCATATTTTTTCCATTTTGTAGCTGTAGCATTATGTGAAATAGGAAGGGAGTTGAACACTATGCCATGGGGACATAATTTTTCGGATTATTACTTGCAAGTCATTTAAATTATCTGTAAAGATGACTAAAAGGAATTCCCTGGGCTAGAAAAGATACCCTTGTGTAAATTAAACCATGATTGAACAAAGAAAAACAAAAAAACAAGGAAGGAGAAAAGAAGAGAGGAGAAAAGAAAAGAGAGAGAGAGAGAGAAAGAAAGAAAGAAAGAAAGAAAGAAAGAAAGAAAGAAAGAAAGAAAGAAAGAAAAAGAAAAGAAAGAAAGAAAGGAAAAAAGCAGAGGGGTGAAAGAGGAAGGGAGGAAGGAAAAAGCATCTAAAAACCTGGGAACATAACAGACAGTAAATTTAGATTTAAAATGAGCTAGAGTAATAATAATGAAAATAACAATAATAATAGTTAATTTTAGCAATGCTTACTTAACAATAGCACTTCGCTAAACATGTGTCTCATTTAATGCATAGATGACTATCCTGCTTTGTAAAACAAATATCTCAAGTCTGCACAAGGTTACCTTAAAGATATAAATTGAGGGGCTTAGCTCTGTGATTTCACGGCCTTCCTCACAAGCTCAAGGTCCTGAGTTTGATCCCCGGTACCAAAACATATTTTTTTTTT
>NW_004624783.1:14530953-14541846 GCF_000247695.1 Heterocephalus glaber
ATAGGAAGAAAAGGTCCAAAGGGGAAGGGGTAGTGGGAGGGGCAGGGGAAAGGAAAGAAGGGAAAGGAAAAATGCTGAGCAATGGAAAAAATGGAAATAAAGTCTTTGTAAATAGGGAAGGGCGGAGGGGGTGAAGGGAGGGCCAGGAATGGGGAAAAAATAAGAACCAAGATGTATCATGTAAAGATACAACTTTCCAATGAGAAATGTAAATGTGTTGTATACCTAAAATGTACCAATAATAGAATTTAAGAAAAAAAATAAAAGAAAATGAAAGAAAAAATGAGTGGTGTCATTCTTGGGTGGTAGATAGAAAAGAACTGTCTGGAGAAGTGCTACAATAGAGGACGGGATGCCAGGTAAAGTCTGCTGGAAAGAAGGGGGCCCAGGCAAGGAAGGGGGCCTAACAGGAGGTAAACTGACCAGAACAGAGGAGAAAGAGAAGCTATGGCTTGCTGATATAAAAACGCATCCTTTTCTTTTCAAATTAAACCTATGGCATTAGAGAAATCCTGAAACTTATACTTAAAACCAATTCTACAAATGGAAGTCAGAAGTCTGCATGAATAACACATTCTCACTGAAATAATTTTCCTCCAACTCAGCCATAGTTGGTCTTGATCTGAACTGGATGCTAATCCTGATCTGAAAGGAATTCAGCCAGGCCTTCGGTCTTTGTTTTCTCATTTTTCAGCCTCCAAAGGGAAAGATGCAGATTTTCTGAGGTCTGAAAACCATGTGTTTGGAGCAGAAAGGGAGAGAAGATCTGTAATATAAATTTAAATATAAATATTAAATTTAGACACAAAAATCAGTTTTTATTTAAAATGTAAAAAATAATCATAATGTACCATAAATTTGAAAAAAAATCTATGAATATCATAAAGATGAGAAAGAATAGGCTCTTCTGGCACATTTCCAGTGCTTTTCCATAGATGAATTTCTGCCTTTGCATATGTTAAGCCTTGTCTCTACCTCCTACCAATTTCCAGAGCTGCAGGCACAGGACATCTGCTCCTCAAGCTATGACCTGTGCTCCTGCACCTTTGTGCCAGGTTGGCTGGCAAATCTCAACTACTACACACAGAAGTTGGTACAAAGACAAAAACACTTTTCTCTTTCCCCAGATTAATTAACACAACTTCCCTTCAACTGTGTTCCAGAAACACTCATGGCCATTTCCATTGTCACAGGATACAGGAGAAGAGTGATAAAGAAGTCAGAATGGAAAGATCCAGGGTTCATAACAGACTGCATTCAAATATCTGACTTTTGCAGAATAAATATGTTCTAGTTGCCAAAGACTTTCCAAAAGCCTTAAAGCTTGTTTTGTTAGGGTCAACACTGATTTTGTCTCTGTGCACCAGTGCCCTTCAAGTGGAAATGTATAATAGCAGCACATTTTTCAACGTCCTGGAATATTTAGCACTGGGTAAAGTAAAATTTATACCTCAAAGTTCATGCATTAGGAAGAATATGTTTCACTGCCCTTATTTAACAAAATTTAAAAAAGATGAATTTCTTGTTCCCTCTCAACTTCTTCCTATCCCATTTTTACCTGAATTTCCAACCATTTTACCAACCATTATAATATAGAATTGCTCTGGTCTCAGAGAACAGGGTTAACAAAACGTCCCTTTCAGCTAGTGTCGCTCTGGTAGCTTGGGGTTCATTATACTGAGAGCAGAGGTGACTTTGTGAACATGCTACCCTCGCAGTCCCATGGGCCCCACACTAGGAAGGGTTCTGCAAATGATGTAATGTCTAGCATCACCTAAAATTTTGATAATTGCAACATAGGGACCTATACCGCGATGCTGCACTGGGCACACTACTGCCAATTACGTAGCTGATTCTGATTGTGAATTCTACAGTGATATTCATGGGAAGAGCTTTTCTTTGGTTTTTTTGTTTTGTTTTGGTTCTTGGGTTTTGGTTTTTTTAGAGGCTCATCAACGTTACTCTGATAGAAAAGTGAAAGGAACTCTTTATCAAATAAAATCTTGTCATATTTCTCAAATGCCAATATTTTTCAGACAACAATTCAAATCCTATCTATACCATCATCGTTCTAATGTCACAAACATGAATATGACTTTTAAGCAAACCATGTATTATAAAATGTCTCAATAAAAGGACGTAAGCCTTGTTCACTCATTTTAATAACTGATGAGGACCACATTGCTGCTTGCTGCCTGCCCACTTTTGCCTCTTGCCCCTTCCATTATGGACAAGCCACTTCCATTTCAATCTGTTCTTGTGACAATGTATATTTCTGTCATATTCACCTTGCAATAAATATTTGCCAATTAGTAACTCACCCAGGAATATTTTTATTCTGTTAACTCATTTCCAATTTTAGAATGCAAACATTCTCCCAGCAAAGAAATTTTAGACACCAGATTTAAACACAAAAAAGAGACTTTTTAGAGGCTTTCAAAACTTTGTTCATAGGTAAAGTTCAGAGCTACTATTAAATGATAAATCTACAAAATGGTACAAATTTCCCAAAGGGATATTTGCTCTGATTATTTCAACTAGAAATTTTAAAAGCTATAAAGGAAAGCTGAATTTATATGTTACTAAGACAATTTTGCCTTAAATATAAAAATCATTCTGATTTCCAAAGTTCCACATATTTGTGTTTTTTCTTTAGAACATTTGTTTATATTTTTAATTCATGAGTATTATAAGGGATTAGACTAAAAATAAGTTGGATTCAAATTTCTGTCTCTAATGTGTTGATTTACCAATTCACAAAGATTTACTCCAGATACTTCTAAAATAAAAGGGAAAATGTCAAAATTCACAATAGAACTGTTGGCATAATGTCCTTCCTGATCAAGTCTTGGCAAGGAAAATTGCTATGTTTTTGCTAATAGAGGCCACCAATAGATGCCTTAGATGCCTGCGCTATCACTCCACTGGCGCTTGTTTTGGAAGACGGAACTGGTTTCCTTTGCTCAAGTGAGTCCTTGATGTTTCTGCTGCACAGAATCTGACATATCTCCCCTTGATTTATGACAGAGCTTTTCTTAGAAGTAAATGAAGCATTTTACACCTCTGTGTATTTTAGTCTTAACTAAACTCACATTTTTTATCTCATTAACTTTGAGAAAAAGTATTCTTTATATTAGAAGTTGAAACACCAAACATTCAGCGCCGCTGACCGCCATGTTTTCAACTTTTTTGAAGTCAAGTCCATCCTTTTTTTACTGTGTATTTGATGTACTAGAAGTGTCATTTACACATACCAAGAGCCTATCTTCCAAGACAACCAATCTTTTTCTTTCATAAGTACCACCACACTTAGAATGGAAACCTTAAGTAGTCTCAAAACATAAACAAAAAGAATTTCTTGCTAATTTCCATATAATAACATGCATTCTGATTCATTTTTTGATCTCAAATATACTTTAACCTTCTACTTACTTTAGTTGGAAAGGTGTGCAAAATGTATTTGAAGAGAAAATTGTACCAGAGGATTACAAACATTTCAAGAATGAAGGTACAATTGAAATCCTCAATGGGATCTAGATCTGATTACTTAAAGGGCGTTAAAGTCACATCAAGGTTATATAATGATCGTTTTGTTCCTATCTCAGAACAAATTTCAGAGTGTAAGTGGAGGTTGTTATACCTTCTTGCTGCAGAACTATGTAACGCGTTCTAGTCAAATGTAGATGCTATTGCTAGAGTATTTCACTAGATGGCGCTAAGTGTATCTAAAATACAGTAGCTGAGCACAGTTTTGTTAGCGTTTTCCTTAAATGGTACAATATTTTATCTCCAGAAGAAAAATAGCTTCTTAAAATCACTTTTACACATTATTATGTCTACTTATACTTTAATAAATGCATTTTTCATGTTTAAAAATCTACAGATTGTCATTAGAAATTTAGTGGGGTTTTTTTTACCTCAAACATTACCATTTTTGCAGAATTGATTTTTCTTCTTTGCTTCTGAACCATCTATGATTACTCTGCTCTTGTGCCATTCTGCCACATTTGCAATAACTTAAAAGATTTTTCTTCAGAATATATTAACGTCTACAGGAAAATTAGAAATAGAGGCAGAGAGGAAATTGCCCTTTCTAAAGTCAGATAAACAAGCTAATGAGCACAACCGAACCCAAGTTTTCAACTCCCGAAAGCAGGAATGATTAAATTAGAGTTTTCCTAAAATGGAAATAAAGACTTTGTAAATAAGGAAGGGTGGAGGACGTGAAGGGAGGGCTAGGAATGGGGAAAAAATAAGAACCAAGATGCCTTATGTAAAGGTACAATTCCCAATGAGAAATGTAATTGTGTTGTATACCTACAATGTACCAATAAAAGAATTTAACAAAAAAAAAAAAAATAGAGTTTTCCTGACCCTAAGATTCATTACATGAAGCAAGCAGCGAAGTGGGCTGGAAAACTATGCCCTCAAACAAAGAAAATGAAATTATTCTGCTGTTGCTGGGAAACAGCTTTTAGCATCCAGATGGGTGGTCCTCCATTAAGTAGGCGAAGTTTGCCAGTTTATAATTTGCAGTAGTATAGGGCAGATATTTTCCCCTGCTCATTTATTATTTAAAGTGTCAATGTTATGAACACTGGTGGATCTCCTTAATTGTGCCAACTTCACTTGCTTGGGAGCCACACAGAGTCCAGACGCCCACTTCCAGGTGTGTCTGGGAGGATCCGGGAGAGTGACGTTGGATACTGCATATGGTCCCTGGCCTCCTCCTCTCCGGAGCTGGTCCCCTGCTCTGCTTTCTGGAGCCCATAAAGCAAGTAGCTTTGTTCCACCACACCCTTCCATCGTGGTGTTCCTGCCTCGGAGCCAGCCAAACATGGAAACCGGATTTCCTAAAATCGCGAGCCAAATTAGACCCCTCCTCCTTTAAACTCGTATCACATTCTGTGTCCCAGTGATGAATATTTGACTAACACAGGATAAAAGGAACATGTGACTAAACATTCACAGCCCTCAAGGGGCTCTCCATCAGGGCAGACAGAATAGAATTAAACATGGAGACGAGAGAGGAACACACTGAGAGACCTACACAGCCAAACCCAGAGAGTATTCTAGAAGACAATGAGAAGCTTGACACTTTCTCATAGGTGGCAGTTAGATGAGGTCTTTCTCACGGTTGCATCCAGAGATTTTTTTTGCAATGATTTAAAGACAAAATTTTTAGACACAAAAATATTTCTATTTATTAGCATTTTCTGATGTTTTCTGATTTAAGGAGGTATTGTATATATTTTAATACATTGTTTCTCATTTTTATTTTTGTGTTTATGACATACAAACATAAGTCCACCAGTATATGTATGCAAAAAACAAGTAAATGCAAATGCTCTTCAAATTACAATGGGGTTACACACCTAATAAATCTATCATAAGTTGAAAATATAAGTTTTTTATTATTTTACATTTTTATTACATATTGACAATACATAATGAGTACATACACTGTGAGGAGTTGGCACATACATATATCACATTTTAAACCTTTTTTATTTCTCATTCTCCTTCCCTCCTGCCATCCCTAGATAGAGGTAAATATTTTCTGTAAGTAGCTACTGATCAAACATGCCCAATAATTAAAACTTTATTTTAATTATCTATCAAAGATTTTTGTTTTGATTCAGTTCTTCATTTATCTTTGTATTTACTTACTGTGAATGTTGGTTATACAAAAGTTTTAAAGCATTGTAAATTTTTAAAAAATAGATTGAATGCATGAGTTTGATATTTGGAATAAATCATCATTTTAGAGCACTGAGGCATCTTTTGAAATATTTAATAGTTTTTAACAGTGTACATACTGCACAGGTAAAAGGCACAGACGTCTTCTATCTTTGTCTTATGGAGCGAATTCTAAAATTCATACAATGTTCACTGATTTCTGGAGACATATCTGAAGTCATGGAAGGTGTTGAGAACTATGAAGCTCTATCATTTGCAAGGTGTGTGGCCCTGAGTGGGATACTAACACCGACAAGCCTCAGTTCCTTACCTCTGAGATGGGGATGGTACCTGCTTCACACAGGTTGTTAAAGAAGTGAGTGCAGATGTAGCTAGGCTGGCACTTCCTGGGTGTTCAGCTGATGTAATTTTTTTCCCTCCTCAGTTAGAGTGACTGGGGTATTATTGGAAGTGCATAGAAATACACTACATAGAAATACACTACATAGAAATACACTAGATAAGTGCATAGAAATACACTAGATAGGAATAGCAAAACAATCATTTACTTGGTGAATGGGTAAATTCACTGTAAGTAAGCAAGGTAAACTGCTGCTTTCCATACCTCTGAATTAAAAATTTTCTCCCATAGTCTTTTATGGTGGTTCTTCAATCTGGTAGCTTTTTGCATCCATATCTTGTATTTTTCCAAAAGTGAAGGGAAAGGAAATGTAATTTCCTCTGGCATCCATGAATCCATGACACATAGATTTTACTCTCCAACACTAAGACAAGATGTACCAGATGTTAAGGAGATGATTTTCCTCAGGCTATTGCAAAAGAGAAAGCTCCCAGATCTGAAGATTAGAGTGTCTCTGTAACATGGTTTTGCCTTAAAGCACTTAGAGCTAAGAGTAGACAATTTACAGGTGGGGGATTCACTGCTAAATTGTTTTGCAGTCCAGGGCCATCTCAGCTACTTTGCTAGGTTGGATATGTTTATGTCTGTGTGAGACTAGCTTCAACAGTTGTGATCTTAGTGATCATTCCTGAGATTTTTAAAAAAATGTATCTGGTTGAGACAAAAGGGAAACGAGCCAGGCTTCATGAATGTGTTCAAGTTGAAGGGGAAAGCTCTGTGCTTGGCCTTGTCACAGGTAAACAAGGAAGAAGTTCCAAGTTTTATGGGAGTCCAGAGAAAGAATGGGCAGTGAGTCACATCTAAGTCATGTGGGGGAAGGATGATTCCCTTCATTTATTTTCCAAAGGACAAAGGAGGGAGATTTGTGGAAATAAAAGGTTGGTGAGTTGTGTTTTGTTTGTTTGTTTGGGGTTTGGGGGTTTTTTTTGCACTACTGGGGATCGAACTGAGGACCTTGTGCTTGCAAGGCAGGCATAGTGCCACTGAGCTAAATCCCAGGCCCATGATGAGATTTCTCTGGAAGCACAAGGCTCAGGTAAGTTCAACACTGTCAGTCCACCTTCTGTTTTATTCAAGACAGATTCATTTCATTTGCTGCCAAACACCTCAGAAATTACCATTCATCTTCTAAGAGGAAGAAACCAGGATCTCAGCAACATTCTTGTGAGTACTACTACTGTCATACCAGCAAAAACAGTTGAATCTCCTGTCAAATGATAAAATTACAAGTTTAATTCAAAAATCTAACTGACTTAATTTTTATTTTAGAATCAGGCAAGAGCACGCTATTAGATAAAATGCCACAGAGAGGAGCTTGGGTTTATAGGAAGAAAAGAGCAGAAGAAAGTAGCAACAGAAAAAAAAATGTGCATTTGTTGTCTCAAAGTTATTTTCCTTATAGGGTAAAACAAAGGGGATGTCCACTGCCTTATTCTGCTGACTCGGGTTGACTAGAATGTTTTTTGAGAAAGCTGACCAGTTTCAAAGTTCAGTTTGGTAGCATGGCACTTAGCAAAAGGGACTCCATTCTGGTTTGGTCTGGTCTACTGGAGTCTAGCAGAGCAAGCTCCTGTAAACTTTGTTTAACAAACTCTTTCTATCAGGAGGTAGTGGCAGGGGTCAGTTGTTTTAATGTCCTGGACATCAGTCATCTTAGGAGAGAGACAGCTGAAATGTGAAATAGAAACATTGATATAAAAGGTTGGGTTAAAGAGCCAGGAATAGAGTAGTCCATCCAGTGGATTTCAAGAATCAATAGATAAAAATCTTAAATTATGCAGTACTGCTTATTGAATTTCTTCCTGTTGAGAAGTTGATGTTAGGCCAGGCATAGCAGTACCCGCTGAGACAGACAGATCACAAGATGAGCTACAAAGCAAGCTAGAGTCTTGATACAGATCTCCAGGTAGTCAGATTTTTGTTCCCACTGATGCCAAGTTCATGGAGAAGGAAAGTTGGAAGCATCAGTTTGAAAAGTGACAGCAGGTACTGAAGGAAATTCAAAGGACTGAAAACTTGTTAAGGTTGAAGATTTCCAAGGTAAGAAGATCTAGTTCAATCACAGGTAAGTAATAAAACCAGTTTTTCCACAGTAGAGAAGGAAATCAATTAAATTTCAGCCAAACATGCCAAATTCGAAAATCCAACATTTACTTACAGTATGCAAAGAGATTATAAAATAGTTGAAAGAACTGAATTGTCCCAGTCTGATAAAACAACTGAATTATTGCTCTGAGTCTAAGTCTGCTACAATTTTCTACTGAAACAAAAGTTCTCTCTACAGTTACTCTCCTTTGATTAAAAATGATCTCTCTCTCTCTCTCTCTACTTGATCACAAACTAACATGGTCTCTGTTTCATTAGATTTAACCTGATTATTCCCACAAGCACAGTAAAAATGGAAATTTGTCATATAGTCCTTATTAAATTTGCTTTATTGAAAGTTATCCTTAAGAACTCTACATTTGACTTTTATATCCCTCTTGGGGCTAGATCAAGAATTCATCAGATTTAACACGAAGCACCTATATATTGTAATTAATTTCTCTTTACTTGAGGTCCCTCAAATATCCTGGAGTTTCAGGTAACAAAGTACCTGAGCTTTCTTAACTCAGCTCTAAGGCTAAGGGAGAATGCTACGACCTATAAGTAATGCAAGCAGGGTATAGGCCCGATTTTCCTAAAAGAGTTTTTAAGCTTGACTCCATCAAGTCAATCTTAGTTTCTTAAATGTCTACTCAGATCTGGTGAAATGAGTACCATATCAATAATAACATGGCAGGCATGGTCTTGGTTGCATAACCAATGTTTCCAATTATGCCCTGTTAATAACAAGGAGAGTATCTTATTGAACCTATGCATATAATTATGTTGTTATGAAAAGAATGCTTAAAAATTTCTGATTTCTAGAGGAGACTGACAAGGGAAAAAGATGTATTTTACTTCTACTTACAAAATATAGTATATTTGGGCTGGGGATTTAGCCCAGTGGTTCTGTCACCTGCCTTGCAAGCACAAGGACCCGAGTTCGATCCCCGGTACTAAAAAAAAAAAAAAAAATGATGGAAAATATAGTATATTAAATGTTTGTTTGTTTTTTGAGACAGGGTCTTACTATGTAGCCCAGGCTGGCCTTGAACTCATAGACAATCTCCAGCCTCAGCCTCCTGAGTGGTGGGATTACAGGTGTGTGCCACCACACCTGGTTTATGTTATTATAAATTATAGACTGCTTGTGAGAAAAGATAGAAAGGAATTCCTTATATACAAAACATTAAAACATCAGCAATATTCTAAAGAAAAGAAAAACCACAATTATTTCCTCTCAGTTTACTCACTCCTATGTAATTAATTCTTCCACTTAGTCTTGGGTTAGCAATATCATGAACTCATTTCTTCTTTGAAAGAAATTTCAGAAATCCTGACTCAGCCCACTAGTATATTCTCAGCATTATTTAGGAATGATACAAGAAGCTGGACTCAGACACATCTGACACCGCCCTTTGCCACCAGTCTTCTTGGTTGATGTTGGTGCACTCTGGCCTGTAGCTGACTGCAAGCTATTTCAGAGATACATCAAAGCCAAACATAAACTTTGTATACAAACAGAGACTTAGGGCATGTAAGATGGGGATGAGCACTCACCTAGCATGTTGAAGGAGCTGGGTTTGATCCCCAGCCCTGCAGAAAAGACAAGAACAATACAGATGTGATTGGCTAATTATTGATGATTTTCAAAAGTCATAGATGTGAAGAAAGTTTGTTACAAGAATAATGAAATGGACAAGGAAATTTGGTTGATTCTGTGAAATGCAAAAGGAAGCCAGCCCAAAAGGTTGTAAACAAAATATTTATAATTAATTATAGGGACTAATCCCACTTTTATGAAAAATGGACGAGCATAATCTTTACTTTAAAAGTCTTTTAATATAATAATCTCTATACATAATTTATCACAGCTAACCACACATCCAGTGGGGCGATATCAAGAACATATCAAGATTATCAAATAAAAAGTTTCAATAAGTCTAGAGTTAGTCTGTTATATAAAACTCCATGCATAAGTAGTGTCTCTCTAGTTGAAAGCCAACGACCTAGAAAATACCAGGATTTTAAAAATGCTGCTCATAAACATTTTTTACAAATAAATGAAATAGTAATCGATAATCCTGTACCTTAGTTGGCAGCAGTGACCAACAACAGGCAAAAAATAAGGAAGATTTACTATTTGCATATTAAATTTTTTTCTAAACTCTTCAGTTAGTTCAGACTATTTATTTTATGCATGGTTGCTCTCTCTTAAGCATGCTGTGTGAGCCCCTTCTACTGTAGTTATGGAACATGTATCTTCAAAATGGGACTAATCACTATGTCTAAAGAATTAAAGTTCTGATTTAAAATTTAGCAGCCACTTGTATTGCATTTACTGTTTAAAACCAATGTTGGGCCAGGGATTTAGCTCAGTAGTTTTGCTGTACAAGCGCAAGGACCCGAGTTTGATCCCCAGTACCAAAAAAAACCAACAAAACAAAACAAAACAAAACAAAAATGTAATTTCTCATTATTGTCAATTTGTTTATCTCTACCACCAACCAAGATTCAGTAGAGCAGCCTCTAAATAATTTTGCTCTATCTTTCTCTCCCTGCTTTTCACATGGTAAGTGTACTTATTGTACACAACATTATATAATCACATACCATATATATGATATATAATCATAAGATACAGTATATGCATATATACCTTAAAATACATTATGGGACCAGCTGTCTGTAAGTGATGGTAAAGAAAC
>NW_004624783.1:14541946-14559026 GCF_000247695.1 Heterocephalus glaber
TATAATCACATATAATCATATATCCATCATCTCACATGGTTACCTTTTGTGTTGTGGTACAAGAACTAAAATCTACTCTTTTAGCGAATTTCCATTATAGAATGCAAAACTATTAATTATAATCCTAATTATTAGAGTCGATTTCCAGATTTCCAGAATATCCTACATAACTTTTTAACCTATATATCACCATTTCCCCAACCCCATCCTCTACCCTCATAACTACTTTTCTACTTTGTTTATATGTATTTAAGTAATAATAATTTAAATAATAATCATTTCTTTTATAAAATGTTTCCTAACACTTCAAGTTTATAATAGGCTCTTTAAAAGTTAAGTACATAAATATAAATGGACTTTGATTTTTGCATCTGAAAATCCCTTTCATTAAGGTTTTAATTGTACATTTTGTTTGAAATGGGTAAGGGAATTTTTTTATTCATTAAGTTTGTTGGTACATTTTAGGTATACATTACTATCGCAGTCATCATTGGAAATTTGCACCTGTACATGATGTATCTTGGTTCTTGTTTTTTCCTAGTCCCCTTCCCTCCCTCCCACCCTCCACCCCTCCTTATTTATAAAAGCTTTGTTTTCTTTCTTCTCTCATTTTTTTCTTTCCCTTCTTTCCTTTCCCTTGCCCCCCTCCCAAGATCCCCTTCCCCTTTTTATTTATGTTAATAAAATTTTGAGAATGCCTGTTAATTAGACAAGAGCACAGATGAAATTCTAGCATATAGTCACTGAATTTCTGGATGCAGCTACTTGCTTGTATTTTTGGTTTCTTTGGACTCATGGGGATAAAATAATGTTACCTTTGCGCTGTGATGGTCATTTCTATCCAGCCCAGAGCAGGCCCTGCCACAGCTTGCATGCTCTTTCATTACCTTAATCAAATAGCTTTAATCAAAACTCCATTTGCATAGAAAATATGTTTGAGGCCGTGAATGAAAATAGATTTTTTTTAAATGAAGAAAAGATAATAAATTAAAAATATCAACATATAACTTTAAAATCAAAATATATTCCAAAACTATTATAACTAAACTGAAAATAGGTTCTTTGGTATAACCACAAATTAGGAAAATCTTTAGCTATTAAATTATGTCTTCTGTTCTCGATATCTTTTATTATTTTAAACCAAAATAAAATAAACTTTATTAAAAAGTACATCCCAGAGGAAAAATTGAATGAGCACATGCACAAAATAAAGCCTGTTTTCTGTGATATTTGATATCTATAAATAGAAAAATAGGACAGAAAGACAATGATGCAACTCCCCCTGCGCATGCACATGCATAACATACCACATGGCTGGCTTTCAATGCTCTGGTCAACCCAGAAAGCATGCCTAGAGAATGCAGTGAATTAGGTAAACAGGTAAGTAGAAGTAAGCCACACAGATGTGGGAAGAGAGGAACATAATCAGCAGAGATTTCCATGGGTCTTATATATTCACAAGTTATAGCTGAAATCAGTCTATACTAAACTATGAGCCCTTTCAAAGCAAGAATTCTGCCTTACTTATGTATCCCTGTTGCCTAGTTCAGGGGCTGACATTTACTAGACATATCATAAATGTTGGATTGGAGAAATAAAGGGAAATATCCAGAAAGTTTTAGGGTGTCCAGGAAGTAGGCACAAATCTATTAGGGGATAGGATTTCTTCTCATCCTTGTACTGGTAATCCTAGCAGGTCATGAAAATTAAGCTCATCACATCAAGGATGGCAACAGAAGAGATTAAAATTTTTTTCTTAGAAGTTATGCCTTCTTTTGGGACAAGTGTAAGCCATGACTCAGGCAAGAGATGTTTCCCACTGCTAAGTGAGACACAGAGCAGGAGTAGATCAAGATGAAACTTAAGTACTTGAATCAAAGAAAAATCTGTGCACCAATGAAGAGAGGAATGATAGCAGGGAAGAGTAAATGATAATAAATTTGAAGAAAAAAGTGAAGGACAAATATAAACTGCTTTGGGTAAGAAGGCTAAGGAAAATTAGCAATGACAGCTTAAAGAATTGAAGGAAGAACAATATATAAAACAAGAAATAAGATTTGAAAATCTATTTCAAGTCAGACTCATGAAAATGTCTAGGAAATAAATAATACCAGATTTTTTTCGTCTATCTTATTGAGGACCTATGGTGTTTTGACAAGAAAAAAATATATTCCTCTTATTATGATGAAAACCAAGTGTTTCTACAAATATTAAGTCAAATGTTTGTCAGGCAAATAAATTATAATCTTTGGAAACTATTGTCCCACTTCTTCCCTTTCAAAAAGAATTTTTTCTAGATGTATACTTATGTCATTTGTTCAACCACACACAAACAGTCAAATTATGTTGTTTATAACCTCAAACCCAAAAGCTTGTTCAGAACAGAAATATGAACTAGAAATAAATTACATGGTAAATCAAACCCTCATTTTGGGGCTGGGACACTATACAAAGTGGTTTACAATTTGTTTTTTGCAGTGTAAATGAAAACCCCAGGATACTGGCAGGAGAGGAAACTTTTTTTCCTTTACCCATTAGATGGGCAAAAATTCAAAAGTTTGAAAATCCAGTTGACTTGTGAATCTACAGGGAAACAGCCTTCCTCATTTAGAACTGAGAAAACTGTAATATGTTACAATCCCTGTATGGGGGAAATTTGACAATATCTAATAAAAGCACATATGCACTTACCTTTTGACCCAATAAGTCCACCTTTGAGAGGCTATTTCAATAATACTCTGGCAAAACATGAAAACACAAAGGTTTAAAAATGAAAGCAACCCAGATAGCTTATTACAGGGCTGGTTAATAAACTATGGAGCATCAACTCAATAAAGTTGGCATAAAGCTGTAAATACAATAATAACATGTAAAAATAGAACTTTCTATAGAGAGTTGTCTTCAGAATATATTGTTGAATTAAAATAGTAAAAATAAAAGAAAATGATACAGTATGTTATTATTTAGCTCAAAGGAAAGTATGAATACAATTACATATTTTCTTAGGTTTTAAATAGTGGAAGGATAATTTATATATACATATATGTTTATTCAATTATATATAAAGGATGGAAGGAAATAGGATGAGAAAGAGGAATAGAATAAGACTTAATACAGTATATACAACTTTTATAGATTTGACTTTTAAGGCATGTAATTATTTTATTTAGCTATAAAAGTTCATTTTTTAAAACTCTATATTTTAAACAAATGAAAAGTGTTAATCTGTTGGTCGCACTACCACATCAAATGGTCTTAAGGCAGTAATTTTAGCATTATGAAGCTCTGTGTTCAAACCCTAGCAACACACACATGCACGCATGCACGCACTTGCATGTACACATGCATGGACACACCACAATAGTTAACTATGGTAGGATATATAATAAGAATAAAGATCTTTGAAAGAACATTAATCTATGGTTAAGAAATATATTGTCAGTGCAATAACATTTCTATTAGGCATTTTCACCATAAGAGGAAGGAATTATGTACACCAATTCAGTAAAGTCAGGTAAAAAAGTCTCTGGTCCTGAATTTTATTAAGAGCACTAGTTTATTAGAGTCAATATAAACCATGAGCTTGAAGAGTCATACTATAGACCACATGCTATATAGAAACTAAACATACTAAAACACAGGGAGAAAAAAAAGACTAAAAATATAAACCCAGAGCCCAGATGATCTCTGAGAAAATACTTAAGAGGACAATATCAAACACATATGTAACTGACATCAGAAGAGAGGAAAGAATATAGATGGTCCTTGATTTATGAGGGTCTGATTAATGATTTTCTTATTACTTTACAATTAGGCAAAAGTAACATACCTTCAGTAGAAATCATATTTTGAATTCTGATTTGGGTCAAGAGGTACTGCATATCCTTTGCCACAGTATGATAGTTTCCAGTGATGCTGGACAATGCCAATGAACCACAGTTCCCAATCAGCCACATGATCAGGAGGGAAACAACTAATACTCTACACCATACTTTTACTAAGCTGTAGTGTTTGGTAAGTTAATGCATTAAGTACATCTTCAACTTATACTAAAACTTTGATGCATTAATAAGGTGTAAGTTGAGGAGTAGAAAAAATATTTAAAACATTAAGTCTAACATTTTTCCAAACCAAATTTTTAGAAATCGAAAAGCTCATCAGTCCCACAAGCAAAGAAAACCACAACTAGGCATATCAAAGTCAAATTACTAAATACCAAAACCAAGATAAATATAAAGTATCAAAAGCAGGCAGAAAAACAACACATTACATTTCTGAAATATTAAGAATTATTATAGACTTTTTTATTAGAAACAATGCAGTCTAAAGATGAAGAAATTGCATCTTGCAAGACCAAATTATGTACTATTTATTGGACACAAAATTTAGGTATGAAAAAGTAGACTTAATTATATTATTACAGTTGACTATTTTAAACCTCTCAATAGTTGATATAATTAATGATAAACAAACTGTATTTCCTACCACTAGAACAAAATAGCTGACATTCAAAACTTCAAGGAGGAGATCTTTATATTGACTCACAGTTTCAGGAGGTTCAGACGATGATCAGTAACTCCAAGGAAGAAATGGCATTTATGGAAAGGCATGGCAGAGGAAATCTGCTCACCTCTTGTCATCTAGAAAGCAGAAAGAGAGAGGGGAGGAGCCCAGGACAAGAATATGCCCCCAGTGACATACATCAGCCAACCATCTCCAAACAGCACAGTCAGTTATGAACTCATTATAGGTAACGGGTAATGGATGCTTGTAGCTCCTCAAGAACAAATCACCTTCCCCAAACCCCACCTCTTTTGGGAAATATTTTATATCCAACACAAAAAATCCCATGGCTGGCCACCAAAGGACTCATGTCCATCTCACTATGCAAAATCCATTTAATCCATTTCTAAGAGCTTCCAATATCTTATGAGTTCCAGCATTATTGAAGAGATCAAGTTCAAAGTCTCCACTGAGACTCAGGCCAAAGTCTGAGCTCTGAGTCCTATGAAAATTTAAAAAAATAATGTGATATATTTCCAATATACAATGGCACATGGTAAATATTCCCATTCCAAAAGAAAAAAGAGGAATTGAAAAGAATTACACCAAAGCAAGACTGAAAACCAGCAGAGAAAACTTTAAATCCTGTAGTTCCATGTTCATAATCCAGGGAAAGTTGTGATTAGATATGAACCCCAGTGTGCTTGGGCTATGCTGTAGTGACAGGATTACTGGTTGCTGCTCACATGGCTTCCCCCTTGGGCAGGCTATACTCGTTGTCTGTGGCTTCCCAGAGAAGAGGGTCCATGTTTCTAGCATCTGCAACTTCCTAGAGTCTCTTCTACACCTTTAGCTTCACTCTCACAACTTTATACACTGCCCTTTCAGGAGCATTTAGACAAAATTTAGACAAAATTTTTGCCTGAGTGTGAGACACATGACCTCTAGTGTACTTCCCAATATAATCCTCATTCCCCACTAAAACCTCATGACCCCAACCTTTACTTCTGCATTTTTGTCAGTATTCTATTCCTCTGAATCTCAACCAGAATCATCCATCAGTTTCTCCTTACAGCAATCTAGGGATTCTCTAGACCACTTCTCCAAACTTTCCAAACATCTCCTATAAGCAAGTTCCAAAACCACATGATCAAATAGAGTTATAACAAACACCCTACTAAATTTTCTTTCACTTTAGCCTCACTGAAACAAAATACTCAGCACCCACAACTTTAAGAAAGAGAAGTTTATTTTGGCTCACAGTTTTAGTAGGTTAAGTCCATTGTTGGCCAGCTCCAAGGCAGATACAGCATTGTGAAAAAGGCTGACAGAGATAACCTGCTCACATCATAGCAGCCAGGAAGTACAGAGAGGGGAAGAGATGGGTACAAGAATGCACCCTTTCAGGTCATGCCCTATGACCTGCCCGTTCCCAACCAGGCCCTAGCTCTACACAGTGGAGTCAACTATGACCTCATCAGTGGACTAATCCATGGAAGAGTGTATCAATCCTATGATCCAATCAACTTTCAAAAGTCCGACTTCTGAACATGAGACTTTTGGGGAAAATTTTAGATCTAAGCTACAAAACAAATCAATTGAAATATAAAAGGTATAGATGATAGTGACAACCACCTTGATCTAATTGTATTTATTCTATTTTTTCTTTCAAATTAAAATAATATATATTGTTTTCAAGTACCTACAGGAAAAGAATGCATTAAACATTTATATTAGTAAAGAAGGTCACACAAATTGTGTAAACTTGCACCTAAAGAAAATAGAAAATGAAGAGCAAATGAAAACTAAGATACATTCCCAGACACTAGCAGCTTGGGCACATGGGCCCCAGCCAAAGGCCAACCTTGAAAACAGCTGAGGAGGCACACAAGCCACAGCCAGAGGCCTGACCAAAAACCATCAGTAATGTAGGCAGACCCCAGCCAGAAGCCCACTCAGATACCAGTTACTTGGGGACACAGCCCCAAGCCAAAGCCCCTCCCCCCAAAAAACTATGCAGGTGGGCATGCCAGAGGCATGCCCAGATACCATCCTAAGTGTATGCAGGCCCCATCCAGAACCCTGTCTGGGCAACAGGGCAGCACAGGGATCCACAAGGTCACCATCCTGAATCCAGGCATTAGTGCAGTGGTGAGCAGCAGAGAAAAAGCCTCTCTGAGGCTTGCTGAAAATTGAAGAGTCACCTCGATAAAGGCACAGTAGACTGCATCTGTTCAAATGGAAGACAAGTAAACAATCCTCAAAAGCAGATTTTCAGATCATCTAAGGCAACCCCAAAGGGCAATCAAATGGAACAGTCTGATACTCAACTACCTAACTCCCTGAACTGGCAATAAAAAAGAATCTGGAAAAAATGAAATCAGAAATAATCTCTCACAAAAAAAACAGAGATTGTGTCTAGGGTGCAAGACATGACTAATAATTCTAGAGCAGGCATAGATTTAAAAAAATAGAGGAGCTGAGGAACATGATGGAATCCCAACATAGAAAACAAATGGAATCCATTAAACAGATGCAAACAGGTATCCAGGAGATTCAAAACTCAATTGAAAGATTAAACAGCAGAATGAGCTATTGTGAGGACAGAATTTCGATGTACAAGACAGGATTGGAATTACTGAACAGGAAAAGAAAGATTTATTAAAAGCAGCAAGGGACTATGAGAAATCAATCCAGCAGCTGCTGGATGATGTAAAGAAGAATAACATAAGTCTGATTGGAGACAATTAAGAAGCAAGAAATAGTGCAAATGACATTTTAAAAAAAGCTGTTCACAGAAGTAATGGCAGAAAACTTCCCAAGAAGTAGAAAAGAATTTGATGTAGAGATAAATGAAACATATAGGAATCCAGCTAGCCATGATCAAAAAAAATCTACACCTATGCATATAATAGTTAAGATTCCAGAAACTCAATGGAAGAACACCTAAAATGTACCAATAAAAGGATATACAAAAAAAAAAAAAGATGAGATCCCAGCTGTTGATTCCTTGTGATGTTTCCTGTGTGATGAATGTTTTGTTCATAAACTCTTTGCCTACACCAATGTCTTGGAAAGTTCTACCTATTATATCTTCCAGCAGATTTAGTGTTCCTGTTATAATATTTAGATTTTTGATCCACTTTGATTTTAGGTTAGTGCATGGTGAAGGATATGGGTCTAATTTTAGTCTTTGACATGGGGAAAGCCAGTTTTTCAGCAGCATTTATTAAATAGGCATTTTTCTTTCAGTGAACATGTTTGGCTTTTTTGTCAGAGATAATTTGGCTGAGTGTGTTTTGGGGCTATTTCTGCACCTCATAATCTGTTCCATGGATCCTCAAGTCTGGTTTGTTTGTTTGTTGGTTCATTTGGTTTTTCTTGTACCATGCTGTTTTTATCGCAGTGACTCTGTAGTATAATTTGATGCAAGGGATTGTGATGCCCCTTGCCTTGCCTTTGTTGCCTAGAATTGTTTTTGCTATTCTAGGTCTCTTCTGGCTCCAAAAGAATTTTAGGAGTGTGTTTCTCCATGAACTATCTTAATATGTTACCTAACTTCAAACTAAATCTAATTTAAATTTAATAACTAAAGAAAATATATATATGAATCACAGAAATATATAGTTCTCTCTCCATATATATATATATCAAACATGATGTCTTCCACTGTGGTATATAGGATAATTTGAGATGTGATAGTAGGATTAGATTCTAAACAAGGGAATAGCAAAGTGCAGAGAAGTAGCACGGCAATAAATGTTATGTGCCATATTCCTTGGCAGAGTAAAGGAAATCTTCAATTTTTCTTAGTCAAACCTAAAGTTTCTTATTTTAAAAGCTATGCCAAATAGACATGTTTCAGGAATTCCAACTCTTCTACAACTTCCACCCTTCTCTTTCTGTCCATTGTACTATCCTCCAGCTTGATATCAATGCAGTGTAAACACATGTCTTACTCATCCTCAATCTGATCTCATTTTATCTGATGTTTAAAAAACCCTCTCCAGGGCCAGGGATTTAGCTCAGTGGTTATGCTACCTGCCTTGCAAGTGCAAGGACCCGAGTTCGATCCCCAGTACAAAAAAAAAACAAAAATCACTCTCCATGTTCTCAGACTTAGTGAGGAAGATGAAGTAGAATTTAAAAGGAGATGGATAATAAAAGGGAAAGGAGCCAGGCATGGTGGTGCATGCCTGTAATCCCAGCACTCTGGAGGCTGAGGCAAGAGATTTGCTGTGAGTTTGAGGCCAGCCTGGGCTACATAGTGAGTTCAAGGCCAGCTTGAGCTACACTGTGAGACCCTGTCTCTAAAAACCAAAAAAAAAAAAACATTAAGTTAAAATAAAAATAAAAGGGAAAGGAGGAAGAATGTTCTTATGACTAAGTACCTGAGTCTAATAACTAAATCATGACGTCATTTACATGAGAAAATCCATTTCTATTTCCTACACAGCCAGCATAGAAATAACTTGTTTTTAATTTAAGTACCTTCTGTATTTATACTCTTATACATAGGCCCAAAGAAGAAAGATTACAGAACCAAATGAAAGTCAAGGCTGATATTTAGATCCATTTAGCAATAATGTACATTTTCTTGAACATAATATTATATTTAATCCCATTTATGTATAAATAAAATATATATTACTCTATGAATATATTACCAGTGTCTATGCTGATGAGTTTGTGGAAAAATTAAAAGAAAGTTTTGCACAAATTTCAAGGGACAGCAGACAATTATGAAAGTATCAAGTTGGCTATTTCAAGTAGATTTTTTCCTCATATATACTGATATAAAAATATATGAAACAGATGGTACTTCTTGGCTATTTATACTTCATGTAGAAACTTGTTAAAGATGGTTTAGATCATGATTAATAAATCTTCCCACCTCTTAACTTAGGATTTTTCTTAGAAAGTGTTAGAAAGGAAGCTGATGGTTACATTCAATGTTTCCTCTTTCTACACAAAGTCTAAAATCACCAATGACTTTCTGGATGCAAGCGAATAAACATAGAAAATGTGTGGACTAAAGTATCCTTGCAGCCCAGAAAGCAAAGAGGGCATGCAGAGCCAGGGACAAGGAGGCACCTGTGGAGCACATGGGGCCATGTTATATTGGTAACATTGTGCTTGAAACTTTTCCCCTTGCAACAGAAAGGAACCCTAGAAACCTAGCTCCCAGAAAAGGTGATTGGTTAAAGAATATTTGGAAACCTCAGAGAACTCTTGAGAAGGTATTTGCAGTCCAGCTCCTTGAAGGATCTAGGAAGGGGAAAGTCAGGCACCCTGGCTATCCTCAGCACTCTGTGTCTGAATTGGCTTCCCCATTTCCTGGCTTCTCTCTCATGCAGTGGCTCTATTTCCTCCTTCAGAGGCAATCCTCTACCACTCCCTGCTCTCTCATCCTGAATATGGGAAAATACACCCTAAAGGGACCTGCCGGCACTTACTTCACAGGGCTTTTCAGGTTCAGAAACTATCGTTGACTTCTCCCTAAGAGTTTTCCACCAGTCTTAGTCACTTTCCTTGTTGCTGAAGCACAACACTCAACACTCACAACTTAAGGAGGAGAGGTTTATTTTGGCTCACAGTTTATAGAGATTTCAGTCCTTGCAGGATTAGCAGCATGGTGTAATGGCCTGATGCAAGGAAATATGCTCAAGTCATGATGCAGGAAGCAGAAAGAGATCAAAGAAGGAACTTAAAACTGAGAGATACCCTTATAGGTGATGCCCTTCCAATAACCTGCCTCTTCCAACCTACCCAACCTCCTAACAGCAAGTCAGCTATAATGCCCCATAATCTATTCACCTTCCAAACACGAGGCTTTGGTGGTCGTTTTAGATTGAAACTATAACATAGCACATATTTTCAAGAGTGAGCACCTGATTTGTTGCTAACCAACCAGTAGATTGGTCAGCTATGAGTAAGGTGGTTTTCCCCAGTCAAGTCCACGTGGAGAGTGGTAGTGATGGTAGACAGAAAGTACAGAGATGGATGCCATCTGTTATGTATAAAGTAACCACACTTTTAAGAATATAGGGAGCACTACAATCTTACCAGGGACAGATGTAAATGACGGCAGACAGGCCTATGAACCTGAGAAACACTGACTGTTCCAAAGACTGAGTGGCAGAGATTTTTCTAGAAGGAAGTACATGGGACAAGAAATGAAACCTGTCTAGCATACTCTCCACTCTGTCTCTCAAAGACACACATCTCTCTTCGTAAATATACTTCTAATTATAGCTTGTCATATATTCACTTATAAAAATATACATAGCTGGAAGGAAGAGATTCAGTCAATTTGTGTTTATAAGGGCCTTCTGTCACCAAGTGATACTTTTCTTCCTCTTGACCTCTTTCTTCAGTCCTCACCAATTTTCAGACTGTGGCAATTAATGAGTCATTATAGTGTGGGATCCCCTGGCCAACATTATCAGCATTACCAAGAAACTCATGAAAATGCAAATTCTCAGACCCACCTTGGACTTACTGAGTCAAAAACACTGGTGTTCAGCAATCTGTTCTAAACAACTCATCAGATTCTGAAACATTCAAAAGTTTGAGAGCCTCTGGAGTGAACTCTTAACTTTAACCACTATTGGCATACCGGAAACAGAAATAAAAGCATTTTGCCTAACAAAAAAAATTTTCCCTTCAAGTTTTATGTAATCTCAAAACTTTAAGAGAGGCAATTCATATTTTATAGTTGAAACAGAGAGAGAGGAGCAATGAGACATCACATATACAAAAAAAGAACAGAATCAAATCAATTCCAACTTTTATTTCCAAGTCACTTCCAACATTTTCTTTCCTAGTTCCAATATTTCATGAAACGTGGGTGTGTCCCACCCTTACATTTTCTTCTGAGAAATTCCATTTTTAAAAAATCTAGGCACCAAACCACTGTGGAAATCAATATGGAGATACCTCAAAGAACTAAGATTAGAGGTCCCATTTGACCCAGCTATTCCTCTGCTGGGTATCTTCCCAAAAGAATTAAAAGAATCATACCACAGCAATATATGCACACCCATGTTTAAAGTGCCACATTTTGTAATAGCTAAAGCTTGGAAACAGCCCAAATGCCTATCAACTGGAGAATGGACAAAGATGTGGATTTTTAATAAAATGGAGCGCTACTCAGCCATAAAGAATGAGAAACTAGAGATATTTTTAGCTAAATGTATGCACATTGAGGACATACTCTTAAGTGAAATAAACACGACACACATGTGTAAATACCGAATAGTTTCTTTGGTGTGAGAAACTGAAAGTGCAAATAAGGATTAAAATGAATAATTGATAATGTGAAATAGGAAGAAAAGGTCCAAAGGGGTAAGGGAATTGGGAGGGGAAGGGGAAAGGAAAGAAGGGAAAGAAAAAAATATGAGAAAAGGAAAAAATGGAAGCAAAGTCTTTGTAAATAGGGAGGGGTGGAGGAGTTGAAGGAAGGGCAAGGGAATGGGGAGAAAATAAGAACCAAGATACATGATGTAAAGGTACAAGTTCCCAATGATAAATGTAAATGTATTGTATACAGAAAATGTACCAATAAAAGAATTTAAGAAAAAAATCTAGGCACCAGAGAAGCCAGTGTGGACCAGAGCAGTGCACCTGCAGGCAAGTCCAGCCAGGGCATTGCCCTGACCAAACTGCTGGGACCCACAGGCCCCAGCCAAAGACCCACCTGGAAAAATGCTGCACAGGCACACAAGCAACAGCCAGAGGCCCACCATAATACCATTGGTAAGTGCATGCAGAGCCTAGCCAGAAGCCTGCCCAGACACTACCAACTGGGGTGCACAGCCCCTAGCCAAAGGCCCTCCCAGACAGTAGCTACATAGGACAGTAGGCTCTAGACAGATACATGCCTAGATACAATCCCGCGTGCACAGATGCCAGCCAGAACCCTGCCAGGAAAATAGGACAGGTCAGGGATCCAGAAGACCAGAGCTCTGAACCCAGGAATTGGTGCAGTGGTGAACAGCAGAGAAAAGGTCACTCCGTAGCTTGCTGAGATTTGAAGACAACTAGGTGAGCAAAACTTGCTTAAACAAAGGAGCAGTAGGCTGCATCTGTTTAAATGTGAAGACACATAAACAAGTCTCAAAACTACACTTCCAGATCACCTAAGGCAACCCCAAAGGGCAACGAGATGGAAAAAGCTGATACTAAACCACCTGGACTCCCTGAACTGGTAATAAAAGAAGATCTGGAAAAAATGAAATCAGAAATAATCTCTCAGATAACATCAGAGATTGTGCCCATAGTGCAAGACATGATTAATAAATCTAGAGGAGACATAGATTTAAAAAAATAGAGGAACTGAGGAACGTGATGGAATCCCAACATAAGAAACAAATGGAATTTATGAAACAGACACAGATTTCCAGGAGAATAAAAACTCCATTGAAAGTTAACACAGTAGAATAAACCAATGTGAGGACAGAATTTCAGATATAGAAGATAGGGTTGCAATTAGTAACTGGGAAAAGAAAATTTTTAAAATATAGTAAGGGACTGGGGCCAGGGATTTAGCTCAGTGGTGCCACTGACTGCTTCACAAGCCAAAGGTACTGAGTTGGATCCCTGGTACCAAAAAAACAAAAATAGTAAGGGACCATGAGAAATCAATCTAGCAGCTCTTAGATGATGCAAACAAAAATAACATAGGACTGATTGGACTCAATGAAGAAACAGAAGAGAGTACAAACAACATAAAAACAAAAATGTTCACAGAAATAACTGCAAAAAACTTTCAAAGTAGGGGGGAAAAACTTGACATACAGATAAGTGAGGCATATAGGACTCCAACTAGCCATGACAAAAAAAAATTTACACCCACACATATAATAGTTAAGATTCTAGAAACCCAACAGAAGAACAGAATTCTACAAGCAGTTAGAGAAAAGAAAGAAATCACATACAAAGGAAAGCCCATCTGAATCACAGCAGAATTCTCAACACAAACTCTCAAGGCAAGAAGAGCTTGGAGTGATGTATTTTAAGCCCTAAAGGAAAACAACCTCCAACCCAGATTGATGTACCCTGCAAAACTATCTTTCAAAATTGATGGAGAAATAAGATACTTTCATGACAAAGAGCACCTTAGGAACTTCATGAATACCAAACCAGCACTCCAAAAAATTTTAGACAATATCCTAGGAAAAGACAATGAGGATCACAACCCCAGGAAACCCAGCAGAATGAATCCATTGGGCGTGACAAATTAAATGCAAAGGGAGAGAATCCAACAAAAATAAAAAGTCATGGAAAGGATAAATCAATACATATCAGTTATAACCATCAATGTTAATGTTCTCAACTCAACAGTCAAAAGGAATAGACTGGCAGAATGGGTCAAGAAACAACATCCAACAATATGCTGCATACAATAAACACACTTAATTCAAAAAGAAACTCATAAACTGAAAGTTAAAGGGTGGAAAATAATACTCCATGAGACAGAACCTAATGAAGACCAGAAATAGCTATCCTATTTACAGATCAAATGGATTTCAAGCCAACACTGATTAAGAGGAACAAGAAGGCCACTACATCCTTGTAAAGGGAACAATCCAAGAGGAAGAGATGACAATCATAAATATATATGTACCAAATACTAGTGCACCCAACTAAATAAAACAAGTATTAATCGACATGAAAAATCAAATAAGCACTAATACAATAGTAGTGGGGGACCACAATACCCCACTGTCACAAATATGTAGATCAACTAGACAGAAAATAAACCACAAAATACTAGAACTCAATCAAACTCTTGAATAAATGAATTTAACAGATGTTTACAGAGTGTTCCAACCCACAATATCAGAATATACATTCTTTTCAGCTACATGTGGATTGTTCTCCAAAATAGACCACATACTTGTTCAAAGAACATGTTTAAGTAAGTGAAAAGGAACTGAAGTTATACCCTGTATATTATCAGACCATAGTGTGATAAAATTGGATATCAATAGCAATAAAAAGCACAGGAATTTTATAAAGACATGAAAATTGAACAACACACTTCTGAATAACTAATGGGTCACAGAAGAAATTAAAGAAGAAATCAGACAGTTCCTTCAATTCAATGACAATGTCAATAGAACATATTGGAATCTATGGGACACAATGAAAACAGTCTTATGAGGAAAATTCATAGCAGTGAAGATGCGCATTAGGAAAACAGAGCGAGCTCAATTAAACAACCTGATGCTGAACCCCAAGCTTCTAGAAAAAGAAGAGCAGGACAAACTCAAAGCTCATACAAGGGAGGAAATTATAAAGATCAGAGCAGAAATCAATGCAATGAAGACTAAGAGAATGATGCAAAAAAAAATCAATGAAGTGAAGAGTTGGTTCTTTGAAAGAATAAACAAATTTGACAAACTGTTAGCCAACCTTATCAAAAAAAGGAAAGAAAAGACCCAAATTCATGCAATTAGGAATGAAATGGGTGAAATTACAACACACTCAGCAGAAATCCAGAGAGTCATTAATACATACTTTGAGAACATATACACCAATAAGATGGAAAACACAGAAGAAATGGACAGATTTCTTACCAAAGCTGAATGAAGATGACCTAAAAGTTCTAAACAACCCAATATCAATCAACAAAATTGAAAGCATAATTAAAAACTTAGCAACTGAGAAAAGCCCGGGTCCTGATGACTTCACTGCTAATTTCTACAAGACATGTAGAGAAGAAGTATTGCCATTACTGTTTAACCTCTTCAATGAAATTGAAGGGAAGCAGTACTCCTGAATTCATTCCACCAAGAAAGCCTGACCTTGATCACCAAAGCAGAGAAAGACCCAACCAAAAAAGAGAACTATAGGCCAATCTCAATAATGAACATAGATGCAAAAATCCTTAATAAGATACTAGCATAATACAATGCAGAAAACCATTAAGATGATCATACACTGTGACCAAGTGGGATTCATCCCAGGGATGCAGGGATGATTCAACATATGCATTTCAATAAATGCAATACATGATATTAATAGAGCCAAGGGCAAAAACCATATGATCATCTCAATAGATGCAGAAAAAGCATTTGACAAAATCAAGCACATATTTATGATAAAAACCCTACAAAAACTGGAATAGATGCTTTCTGCCTCAATCTGATAAAAGGCATCTATGCAAAACCAACAGCCAACATCATCTTACATTGTTAGCAACTGAAATCTTTCACTCTAAAATCAGGAACAAAACGAGGATGTCCACTATCACCACTTCTGTTCAATATAGTCTTGGAAACATTAGGCTCAGTAATTAGACAAGAGAAAGAAATAAAAGGAATCAAGATGGGAAACAAAGAAGTCAAATTGTCATTTTTTACAGATGACATGATACTCTATATAGAAGACCCCAAGAACTCCACCAAAAGTCTTCTAGACTTAATAATCAAATTCAGTAGAGTAGTTGGATACAATGTCAACAAACAAAAATCAATAGTTTTTCTGTTCACTAACAACAGACTCACTGAGAGAGCTACTGGAGAAACAACTCCCTTCACAATAGCATTCAAAAAAATGAAATACCTAGAAATCAAAATGAAAGAAAGCAAAGACCTCTACTCTGAAAAAAGAGATTGAAGAGGATATCAGGAAAAGGAAAGACATCCCTTACTCCTGGGTAGGAAGAACCAATATAGTGAAAATGACTATATATCAAAAACTGCTATATAGATTCAATGCAATCCCAGTTGAAATCCCAGCACCATACTTCACAGACCTTGAGAAAGCAACCCAAAAATTCATTTGGAACAAGAATAAACCTAGAAGAACAAAAGCAATTCTATGCAACAAAGATAAGGTAGAGGGTATCACAATCCCCAACTTGAAACTATACTACAAAGCTATTGTGATAAAAACAGTATGGTACTGGCAAAGAAAAGACCCAAGGACCAGTGGAACAGATGAGAAGATGCAGAAACATCTCCAGATACACTACACTCAGCCACCTCATCTTTGACAAAGGAGCCAAACACCCCCACTGGAGGAAAGATAACCTCTAATAAATGGTGCTGGAAAAATATGGTTTCAATTTGCCAAAGATTAAAACTAGACCTGTATCTCTCACCATACACTAAACTAAAATTGATATGGATCAAAGATCTAAATATTAAACCATAAATACTAAACTGGCTGGAAGAGAGGTTAGGTAGAGCTCTTGAAAACATTGGTGTAGGAAAAGATTTCATGAACAGAAAGCCTCAGTTGCCCGTGAACTAGCACAGACAATCAACAAGTGGGATCTCCTCATATTAAAAAGCTTCTCCACAGCAAGAGAAACCACTAATAGCATGAAGACAGAACCCACCATGTGGGAAAATATTTTTACCAGCTATTCCTCAGACAATGGCCTACTATCTAGAATATATAAAAAACTTTATAAAATCAGACCTCTCAAATTTAAAGACTCAATCCTAAAATGGGCATCTGAAATGAACAGATATTTCTCAGACAAAGAAGTAGAAATAGCAAATAAACATATGAAGAAATGTTCAACAACACTGGTCACTCGAGAGATGCAAATGAAAACAAT
>NW_004624783.1:14559666-14573654 GCF_000247695.1 Heterocephalus glaber
AGGGGTTGAAGGGAGGGCAGGGGAATGGGGAAAAAATAAGAACCAAGCTATATTATGTAAAGGTATAAATCTCCAATGATGAATGTCATTATATTTTATACCTTAAATGTACCAATAAAACTAATTTTTAAAATTTTTTTTAAATATCTAGGCACCTTACAAACAATTGTTCCTTAAATAAGACAGAATCCAATAAATCAACAGTGGAAAGGAGGATGGAGAGGAGACCTCTCCATATTTAGCACTTTATGTTGATCTCTGATATCGAACAGATATTAACAGCCTTCAGGAAGAACCACAGTTTTCCAATAGCCTTTTCAATTGGCACTATGAGGCCTGGGCCCACGAGTTACATGATGAGTTAGACCCGTGAATGCCATGGCCTCACTCCCCTTAAGTACATTGAGTTCTGTGTGTAGTACACTGGCTATCTTTTTTATTATCTGTCAGGAAAATCTCCATTTCTCCACTTTCATTTAGTATCACCTTGAGACAGAAGTCAGGGAGAATGCCCTTATGAGGCAGAGTAATTTTGCTGGTGTCCATATCATAGGCACACATGACCAGTCATGCATGTTTGCCAGCTTGTAGGTTTGCCAGCCTGTAGTTTTGTTTTCCTGGCAATCCATAACTCATATAAAATTTCAGTGAGCTGCTGCTAAGTCTCATTTGAAAGTGCTCCATGTACTAAAAGCAATACTAGGGGTTTTGTTGAGGTTGTAACAGCAGAAATCACTACTCATCCTCTTTGTTCTTATAATGGCTCTATGTTTTGAGTCTTAAAGGAATGGAGTTGATTACCTTTATTTCCCAATTTGTCTTTGAACAAAAACCCTGGACTCAGGTGCCTGGACTCTTTTGTGATGAGAAGATAGGATTGGTGTACTTCCTGGAAGGGAGTCACTGATTCACCATACTCTAACTGTTCTGCCAAGAGTCACTATTACAATTGTCATGATCTTGGCTTTTCTAGGGTTTTGACCTGCAAAGGAGAGAATGTCTTCATTGGACAAGTCCACTTTTTGACCATTATAAATAATAATACTATGACTATTCAGGAACACACCTTGGAAGATTTTTGTAGGGGTGATATCTCTATGTCTATCTATCTGTATATCTTTATACCTGTATTTATATAAATATATCACCTTGTTCTGCTTTGTCTGATACAGCAACTTTATCTGTTTTGTCTGGTTCCTTGGAAGTCCTCTGCCTTTAAATTTTTCTCTAATGGTTTCTGTCTTTGCCACTCCTTTCCTGCATTTAGTTAACATTCTAACTACACTTCTCAGTAATTTGAAATAAAACCAAATGCTTTTAGAAGAAAAATGAAACTATTGTTCCATCCCTCTACAAAACCGCTGTTTATGTTCTTGTAGAATTTGGTTTCTACTTTTGTTTGCAAATTTTGTTGCTGCAGATTTAAAAGAGTGTAATAAACCAGAAAAGGCAAAGAAGGCACATGTTTGAGGTCAGCAATGGCAAAATAAATATGGGCTGCTGGATCCCTGCTCTGACTCAGAATAGCCATTGTTAGGTTCAAGCAGTTTTAACTGGGTTTCCAATTTCCAGTCTTCCTGAACATGGGATTTTCCTTATCTAACTCTTCTCAAATCTTCTCTTTTTTTGATATAATCCTGTTTCTATCCTCAAACTATCATACTACATTTTTGTCTCTGTGGACACAAAGCTCTTGTGTATTCTGTGAGTGGCACAGCTCTGACTCAGCACCAAGCAGAATCCTGCTCATTCTATACACTCAGGGTAGCTCTTTTTCTTCTCTCTTCCCCTGCAGTCTTTTTTTTTTTTCTGATTTTCTAGGATTGACCAATTCTTTTCTTTATTATGCTTATTTCTGTACTTTGTCTGAATACTTAGATTTTTTTAAGTAATCTGTTTAATATGCAGCTCTCTATAAATTGAAAAAAATTTGTAGAATGCCATTATTAATCTAAGATGAAGAATCATAGTATATTTGCCAAAAGTGAAGTAATTTCATCCAACTAACTCCTTCATTCTTCAGATATGGGTACTGAGAGCAGAATGGTTAGCTCACTTTATGTAATAATTAGGGCAGACCAACAGACTACAAAATATCAATGGCTAAATATAAGCCATTCTCATTTAACAATCCTGTGAGGTTATTTTGGGTTTTTTTCTCCACACAATCATATAAGACCAAGACTGAAAATAGCTATATCCTCCTAAAATATTGATTTCAGGATCACACTCATAGATGCCATCTGAGTTATCTTGGAGGAAATGAGCTAAGGATAACACACTAGCATGCATAAGTGGCCCTCACTTGTCCTCACATTACACAGCAAAGAACATAGTCATGTGCCATTCTTAACCCACTGCAAAGGTAGCTGTGTGGCCACAAAATGGTGACAGATGTGGAGAGGCAAGTAGTGGTTTCTGCCACATGATCACAGGTCACATGGCCAATGGAAAGACATTCCTCACAGTACCAGTGTTTTATGTGAATTGATGTAGCAATTTCTAAAATATATATTGCAAGCAAATATAAGGGATGATCAACCAATATGGTAAATGCTTAAATTTGAAAAAGAATTAATACAATAAAAGACACAGTGCCATTAATCCCCCTCAAAATACTCCCTCTAGCTTCTAATACACTTATCCCATCATACTTGCCACTTTCTGAATCAGTTCTTGAAGTACTTTTTTCCTAAGTGTCTTAATGAGTTATGATAAAAAATACAGTGAATGCTGCTGTTGCATGATAGCTGATGGAAATGCAGGTAGAACTATCACAGTGTGTCTTCATCCACCTTATTCACTGGATCTGGCACTGTGTGACTTCTTCCTCTTCCCCAAAATAAAAGCGACCGTGAAAGGTGAACATACTAAATCTATTCAGGACATCAAGTCAACTATCATAAGGCAATTAAAGATAGTCATGAGGAGGGACTTTCACCACCTCCTAAAAGTGCCACAGGCTGGTGACCACTCCTTTACATCAGAGCCTTTCAGGGACATTTAAGATCCAAAATATAGCATATAATTACTTATATGTACCATATTTAACAAAAACATTCCCTGTAGAAACAATCCATAAGTAAAATTCATTGACAGATAGTTGAGATGGAGAGATACCTCCCAAAACAGTGCTTTTTAGACAATGAATCAAATTTAACAAAAAAAAAGCCATATGTTTGTTTACATATAATATAGGTATTATTTTGAAAAAATCATTGACCATCTCTTAAGCCACTGCTAAAGTCCTTGACCTTTTAGGAGAATACACAGTTCTGAAGAGGGGAGGTTCTTATCTCATCTGGCTAGAAGCACCTTGCCTAGCAGGCACTAGCTACCATTCACCTGCAACATCACTAATCTCCAATTTCACATCTGTGCTCATTCTGTCAGACTATGAGGTGATCTTTTAGAGGATAGAGTTGACATCCCCAATAAACAACTTGAGTAACCACAATTTCCTGGCCAGACTTGTTTGTAGGACTGCCTAACCTCTACTTTCTCCCTTTACCTGATATGAATATAAATGTTTGACTTAATTTTTCCCAACTTGTATGTCCTCTTTGTTCCAACTTTCTCTTGCCTTTCATCATTTAGTGTTTGTGAGTACATCATAAAAAGCATCTTAAATCATTCAAGAAATAAAGTAGAAAGAAAGGGAGGAAGGAAGGGAGGGAGGGAGGGAGGGAGAGAAGATGGAAGATGGAGAGATGGGAAGAGCACAAAAGGAAAGAACTGTGGGAGAAGAAAATGAGAAAGAATAACAATGATCTATATTAGAGATTTAGTTTGTGTCATTGTTTCTCTTGTGTGAAGTTCCTCCAGTCAGTCACTAACTCTGCATATGTAAATCTTATCTCAATCATTCAAATATAGCTGGTAAACTATTGATTTCATTTTTGAGAAACATTTCTCTAAGGTTTTAAATAACAGGTGTTCTGGGGATTCTTTTTATCTCCTGAGATAGATCATTTGTTTTCCATATCTCGTGTTCCTCTTTATTGACTTATTTCCTCATTTTGGTAGAAAATACATATCAGCATATCTCTGAGAAAGGCCTGATGGGTGGAAAAGTTTTTGAAAGTTTTCACATGTACACTTAATTGTTCATTTTGCAGGATACTTAATTGTAGATTAGAAATTCTCTCCATGCAAAACTTTGAAGGTAATTTTCCACTGTTTTCACAGGCCAAAAGCATTATTCCAAACATCTCTACAGAGTGTGTTTTATTTGACTGATAGGCTGTAAATCTGATAACCAAAGTTCCATGTGTCTCAGAATGCTCAAGCAAATTTTCTTCTCCACTAAATCTTACTTAAGGCTTCCCAAGCAGGGGACCACTGCCAACAACATCCTCAAAGAAACCCATCAAACTGGTCCCAGCCAGCAAGTTTCAGTAGACTAATACACAAGAAGTTATGTTTTTGTGATCAGTTATGTCAAAAATGATTCCATTCCAAGCAAGCATCCTGAGCTTTTATTATTTGATTCTCATTCCTATTTTACAGTTGCACACCTGCACAGAATCATCATTTCATTTCCTTAAATCCTGAAATGAAGGAGGCTTCTTTACTGCTAGTGGGCCTCAGTGGGCTTTTTCATTCTTGTCTCTCTTACTCTTTATCACACATCTACCTACATTTTCCACCCTTTCTTATAGTTGTAATTACCCTGGTATTAATGAAATATCAGTACAAGTGATATGTTTTCTTTCCTAGTCAATGCTTTTAAGAGTGTGTTTCCTGTATTCCTGTTTTGGCAGTTGGTTGCCAAATGATGAAAATGACATTCTAGAGAATAGAAACTTCCAATATAAGAAAGAATTTTAATTACTGAATATATTACTGAAAGTCTCTTAATTTCTAAATCTAGAAAAACTGACTTTAACCTGAAACTTTGCACTTTTACCTAAGCAAAATATAAACTAATATGTTTGAGCAATTTTATATTTTGGATCTATTTTATACAGCAGCTAATGTCTTCTTCATATAAAGTGCATTATGCTTTGTTAGAAATCTCCTTTACTCCCTCTCTCTGCCCACTACCTTTCCCCTTTCTCTTTTCTCCTTCATTCCTTTCTTTTTTCCTCTCACTTTTTCTTCCTGTTTCTTTTTCTTTTCTCAGACTGAGGCAGAAGATTAGGGCATGGCAGGCTGGCTGGGGAAGTGGGTGTGGCCTATTAATTTCAAAGTTCCAGGACACATGCCCTGCGCATGGCCTTCTCACAAGAACCTGAGCAGTTTTGGATAGGACAGCTTAGACCTGACATCAGTCTGAGGAGTGGAAGATACAAAAACAACAGTTGCCATTGGGCTCTTTGCTATATTCTCTCTTTCAAAGCAATATGCTTTTACCCTGTAGATTATACCTTTTTTTCTACTTTTACATGGTCCAACCTTGCTTTGTTGAATCTATTTCTTTTCCTGCTTTCAATAAATGTAAAACCTTGCTACCTTTTGCTCTTGTCTTGACCAATTCTTTGCTCAGACCAAAAGAATGTAGAATCCACTTCTAGAAAGAGACTCCACCTCCCCAAGGTCTGCTAAACTTTCCAATAGTTGATGTTTTGTTCCATAGAAACATGTTTTTATTAATAGAATTTTTTTTATGAATTTATTACATAAAATGTCCTCAGAGCATTTCGTTTCCTCTTCTCACTTTTTTAATTCATAGAACCACAGTGGGTGAGAGGCCTTTTTGATGACTACAATCAAAGGAGGGTCTTTTGCATCAAGGTAGTAAACAAAACAACATTCAAAAAGCTGGCCCAGGAAGACCCCATGTTACCTTATCACACTATGAAAAGTGGTATATTTTTTCCTTTAAATCACAGGTGGAAAATGCCACTGTTTTAGTCAGCAGTACACTACAAAACAGTTCTGTCTTAATTACTAAAAGAATTAAGATAATCCTGAAAGACATTCGTTTTCCCCTCCAATGATTTGAAAGGTATGTTTTTCCTGCCAATTTGAAACAAATCATCAGATTGACCTGTATCAGTTAAAACAATAATCAAGGAACAATCTCAGCACATTAAACTGTAGCTTGCTGTAAAAAGATATATCAATATGTCTCTTCTTAGTTAAAAATACATAATCCATCTATTCTACAGTGCATCAAAAGTAATTAACATCACAGACAAAGAAGACCAGGAAAGGGGAAACTACTACTTTAAATATCCAGTAATTTTCACCTGTTGTACTTTTCTGTAGTATATGAAAGTCATCTTTAACATTTTTTGTACTCAAATTTAACCTTTGGGGCCATACAAAGTATTCTTAAGAGTAATAGATCCATTCTTCATTTCCAGGTCTAGTCACTGTATGCCTAAGTAACACAAGGCACAGTAGCCATCCTTTCTATTATGCTGCAACACTGATCATGTGCCTGCTGATTAAAAAAGATGATGGCAACATAAAGGGGAGATCTTGGATTGTCTATTTAAAATCTAAGTAATTAATAAAAAGCTTAGTTTAAAGGCACTTTCACATGCTTCTTGTTTGTAATAAACAACAAACTTCCTAACTGTTACAATAGGCTTAACTGCCATATAATTTGGCCAAATGCACTCTCCCTAGTAAACTTAGAACAACAACAAAAAATCCTTGACCTTTCACATATGAAGAAAGAGGATTGGCTACTGAAACAGTTCATTGCAGGACACATGAAAATGACATACTGTGTGGGCTGGGGATTTAGCTCAGTGATTCCAGCTCCTGCCTTGCAAGCACAGGGTCCTGAGTTCTATCCCCGGTACCAAAAAAAAAGAAAAAAAAAGAAAAAAGAAAATGACATACTGTGTAATGAGTTGTTTTTAATTTGTTGTGCTGTTACTAAAGTAAAGTTCTGAGAGCTGCAGTTAAAATATTCCAAGTTCTCCCTTCCATCATTATTGATTTGCAAGATTCTGCACAGAAAACTCTTTGGGGACTAGAACAGCAGTACTTGCATCACACTGTTTCCAAGACTTCAAGTTTAAAAAGCAAACTGTTTATTTAAAAAAGTTGCTGATTTGAATTAGATACAGGGATTTAAAAAATAGCACATACTTGAAGGTTACATGATCTACAAATGGTGGCAATGTTGTCCTTGGGAGAGTAGTTTTGGCTCAACCTCAAGCACTAATAAACACAAGCAAAAGTGATTTAACCCTTAAAATAAATATTCAGAAAAACCTCTCTGTACATACAAGTGAAAGGATATGTAACACTTTCACGTGAAAAAATAATTATAATAATAATAAAGGAATTGTTAATATATGCAGCTGAAATCTGCTGTTCCAGCCCACATGTCCCCAATAAAGAAAGGAGGCACAGACACAGATGAACACTGTGGTTCACTGTCTTACAGCCTTCTTGTACTGGGACACTATCACCACCAAATTTACCCCTCTTGTTATAGTTATTAAATTTTTCCTTTTTTTGTTTTGTTTTTTGTTTTTATGTTTTACAGCATACCAAATCCTTTGGCATATGTGATGGCCTTCAACAATCTCTCTTTAAGTTTTTCTTTGCTTGAATATTCCAGAAGTAAAAGGAAATTAAAGCAAGTATGAGATGTAGGTAACATTTCTGTGTCTGGGCCATTTTTGGCTATAATCACCTTAATTTTCCTAGTCCTCCGACAGGTGCTCTGTCTGTGCCCATTGTAAACTTCAAGAAGAGTCTTTTCTGATCATCAGTAAATGAATGAACAATTTCTCAGAATTCCCAAATCACAACAGAGTCCCTTGTATAGCCACTGTCATATTCTGTAGTTTCTTCTAGTGCCTGGAAATCTAGATTCCAGCTTCCACATATAAGCAATTCAATTTTTCTGGTCTGAATAAGTACTTTAAGGGAGGTTCATTGGTCACCATATGAAAATCTCTGTGAAAAGCCTTGAACTGTTTTTCTACTGATTTACTGAGAATGCAGTCAAAATAAAGATTGACAAATTCCTTCCTGTTCTCATTTGTAATTGGAATTTTGTCACCATTTTCCTTTAGATTACACATCATTGGGTTACCAAAAAGATCTATCTATGATATCTGGAAAATGATCATCATGTCATCTTCCACATTCCCTTCATATTCCAATAAGTCTTTTAAACTCTGATGTAAAACTGGGTGGGAGTCTCCCAAGTCACGAAAAGTTCCTTTTTTCCCCATTAGCTTCCTGTATACAACCATGGGGAAATGAACATCCAGGATGCAGTTATTGTAACTATCAGACCCAGTACTATGCCAATCAGAGTAAACTGACCCTCAGTTTCAAAAGAAGTCGGATTAAACCAAAATAACTTTGTAGATTCATCATATGTGACTACAATTCTTACTTCAGTTGATTCAATCTTCTTTTCTTTTCTCTAGAATCATTAAGCAGAATATAGAGCTTTCATTTTTCAGTTTTCTACTTGAATGAAACTTGATTGGATCAAAATGATTCTTGTACATGTAGGGGCAAAGAGAATTTCTCTCTTCTCTCTCTGAAGGCTTGTGTCTATAAATCTGAAATAAACTGGCAATAGACAGATTAGCAGGAAAAAAAAGCATACAAACTTATTTAAGTACATGGGAGTATTACAGGAAAGTGAGTACCTAATAATTTAATGATTCTCAGAATTTTATGTATCCTTCTTCACAGGGAAGACAGAAATTGGGGATGCAGGCAACACAGAGGAATAGTAAATAATTTTTATGGGAGACAAATGGGCCTGAACAACAGAGAATGATCTATGACCAGATTCTCCAGGCTGTGGGGGTAATGGCTGATTTTCAGTCTCTTCCTTTGTGATGAGTCTAGTCTTCCTTTAATAATGAAATTTCAGTAAGAGTATTGAAAGCAGTTGTATTCTATTTTAAAATTTTTTATTTTTTGTTTTCGGCAGATCCACCTTTAGGAGATAAAGGAATTTCAAAGAAAAGCTTTTCCCTGCCCTTAAGGGTGGGGAGCAGGGAAGGAAGGTCAGAGGGATCTTAGTTCTGAGACAGCTTCTTTGGCTTTCCAATTTCCTTTGTTCTATGTGTTCAGTGTACTGAAAGGCATTTGGGATATTACTTTTTAAACCCTAACACACAATCACTGTAGGGAAGATGAAGTGTATATGGTGAAATTCCTATTTAGCCATTTCTTTTCCACTGTGAGACATGTTTTCCTAGAAAATTGGGCTCTTTAATTCTGTGCAGGATAGCAATTAAGGCAATGATTAGGAGCGAAGGCCCTGCAGTCCTACCACCTGAGTCTATCACTGGGTTGGGTCTGTGGTCCCCAAGGCTGAAATAAAGAACATAAACCACCCTTTTAAAATAAGTTTGCAGGTTCATTGACTCCCATTATGGAAAAAGAAATTTCAGTCAGCTCTAGCTGGCTCATCTTCTCTGGGTCTCAAAGCCCACCACATAAAACTGTTGCTTCCTAGGGTAGTTTGCTGAGACTGATTTGATCTCCCTTTTACTAAGTTTTGCTTTCATTGTGATAACTACGGCTTTGAGTTTATGCTGCTGTCTGAAATGGCACAGTGCCTGACTTTCATTTTGAGATTCTGTCACCAGACATATATGCTTTGTAGCTTGATATAGCAAATTGAATTTTCTCTAGGGAATGTGTCTTGTTCCCTTTTTAATTGTCCAAGGGACATCCAGCCAGTAAGGCATCCTACTTCTGGGCTCTTCAAACAGAAGATGAGTTGTGTTTATAGGGGTCCAAGGAAGTAGCACTGCTGATCACTTAGAACTGGAAATATCCAGTCCCAAGAAATTCAGCCTTCCCAGGTGAAAACTCTAGTGGGTTGAAGGCCTTAAATTCAGCCTTTCATGGTAAAATCCCCTGAGGACTGAATGTTTAGAAATTCAGCTAGCCATATTAAACCCCTGGGGAGGGTGGGCTAAAAAAGAATTCAGCCTTACCAGGTCACACTTCTGGGTCTGAAAGACTCAGACTAACAGAAGAGTCCCTGTCAAGTCCCCACCAGTGAGGACTAATCTAGGGATGAGGCTACTAGAATCCTAGATCCTAATTTTTATTCTTTCTATCTACAGATGGGAACAACATCATCTGTTCCTTCTGAGTTCCTACTCAGGTATCTTCTTAACCATTGTAACAAGCTCCACACTAAGCCCATTCAAAGAGATCATCTTATACTCCTGTATAATAAAAAATGGCCTATGTATCCACTTGGGGAAAACAAGACATGCCACCCCTCGACAGCCTAAAATATAATGCTATATTTCAATTACGTCTTACTGTAAGGAACAAGAAAATTGGTCAAAGATGCCCTGTGTTCAAGCCTTTATGGCCCTCTACCAGAGGCCTGATCTGTACCCTAAAAACCATCATCTCTCAGGAGCTTATGCTCCAGAAGACTTTTCGCTGTCAGCTCCTCCTTTCCACAGACTAACTCCTCAGCAACCTACTCAGTCAGTACTCTCAGGAGAAAAAGGCCATCCCCTGAGTCCGCCTCATACTAGTTCTTGGTCTACTTCATAGGGCTCCAGATTCAGGTAAATCAAGTTTAAGCCCACCCCCGTTCTGCCCCCTTTGAGAGGTGGTAAGCACCAATGATATAGTCTCTGTGTTTGTTCCTTTTTCAGTTACAGATATTCAGCAGTGCAAATGAACAGGCCACTGAGCAAAGAAATGTCCTCAGAAACCACCTAGCCCTTGTCAGATCTATCAGAACATGGATGATGACCCTTGGCATTGGAAGAGACTACTCCCATTCCCAGAGAGGGATGAGGTCACCCCTCACCATAGTGGCAAGGGAAGGGAGCCTGCACAGTGAGTGGTTATGGTGCCTGAGGCAGCCTACGAGACTCCTTTCAAAGAGTATCATAATTACTCCACAAGAGGCTTGGGTAACTTTGAGGCTTGGGAAAACAGGATACACTCCTCTGTGACACTGGCAAGACTTATTCAGTTCTAGTTTCTTACTGGGGTGAGCTTTCATCCTATTCTAAAGCTATTGTGGAAGTAATTGAAGCCTTAAGGAAGTAATTGAACAGCTTTATTTACCCCTACTCTAAACTGCAATTAGGAAGATTTCCTTTTCCAAGCTGCTTTCATGGGAATAACAGAGTGCCCCATAACAATATTTGAAAGAGATATACTCTTCCTACAAAGAGCTACTCTGATAGTCAAACCTCTAGCAACACATGTCCTACTTTCTGAAGGCCTAGCCAGCCTGACCCCATGGAGCCCAGTGTCTCTGCCAGGAGTTGATCTCCAGGTATGGTATGATGGCACTCCAGGGAGAGGGTTGTCAAGACCACTCGTAGTCATTTGGCTACAGGATCCTAACACAGAAAAATGGTATTTCTTTAAGAAAGAAGCTAGACTGGAGTTAAAGCCTATTATTGATAAGATTTTGGCTACAGGATTAACTGCTATCATGCCAGTCCCCAGGTAATAAACTCATTTTACCAGTAGTCAAGCCATCAGGAAAATATTGCCTAATACAGATCTCACAAGCCTATTAACCACTTCTTTTGCCATTAGGATACAGGAAATAGCTAGTTAGAGTCATCTCTGCAGGGAAAAACCCAAACTGTCTGAGACACTAAAAGACAAAGAAGGACAACAAACTTCATACACCTGTGAACCAATAGACTACCTCAAGTTTCTTTTCAGAAAGAAAACACCAACCACTCTGATAAATCAGGTAAGTAAAGCAGTTTGCTCCCTCGAAGTAAATTGTGTGAATAGTCTTGCTACACTCTTATTTACTACACTTACTAAAATAATAGTTGTATCTGATTCATAAAAAGTCCATGTCCAAATACAACTGAGTGCACTCTAGTTTATAAACAATTGTCTTATGTGTGCTTGTCCATCTGTGTATTCAATTTGTGTTAATGACCAGTCGCAACACCTAAGGCTGTTTTTGTTTGAGCTCAACAATTTATTTTCTTGTTTTTGTCAGTCTGGGGATGTCCATGGAAAACGGTTTATATAGGTTAAAATATTTATGTCTACAATTTAAGTCAGCCTATAGATAAAATAAGTGTCATTAAAGTTAAGGACATGCTTCCACCCAGGTTACCAGTTATTCAAAATGATGTCAAGATTGGTTTTACAAATGTAATGCTGGCTGGGAATTTAGCTCAGTGGTGTCCCCACCTACCTCAAAACTGCAAGATTCCGAGTTCAATCCCCAGTACCAAAAAATCTCCCTGCCCCCCAAAAAAACAAATACAATGCCAATTGTTGTCTGTGTACAATATCTTAGGAGTCTTTCACTGGTCGAGACTAATGTGTTAATTGTTATGATCCAGTTCTCATAGGTCATCTAAATTTAAGATAACTATATGGGAACCCCTTGGGCTTGAGAAAACTGCTGGACAAGATTCTCCTTGATGAATAAAGAAGCAGCCACCTGGAAACATTTATTCCAGTCTTTATTCACTAATGGGACCCTCAGTAATTTCCATAGCTTTATAGGAGGCACACCCTAGTAAACATTGCTAACTATATTATTGTAATATGTTTACATGGGTTATCATCAAAAGGTTAAATTTACTGTGGGTAAAACAATAAGATTTTCTTATTAATATACTCATGGTACAAAACTAAATTAAGAGGCAAAGGTTTCCATATAGCTATGATACTCATTATTACTAATCGCATGGTGTACTAAACGTATTCATGCCTTCTGGGTGCATAGGTTTTCAAACATGTAAAACAAGGGTTGTCTATAACCTTTCCTTTAGACTCAGATATTTGCCTTTCTCTTATTTGTGTTCTAGTTGCTTGTGATGAGAGGTGCATGTCAGACCAGCATAAGACTACTAGCCAAATAATAACTTTTTTTAAAAAAGGGGCAAGACTCGTGTTATGTATGCATTGTGTATGTGTCACTATACTTGGAGATGATCAAGCTCTGAGCAGTCCAGAAAATGTCACATGATAAAGTTTGAAGGCTAGACATTGAAAATTTGTTGGGTGCATCCATGGGTAGGTGCATTCTTTTTCAATGGCATCTTATACAAGGATAGAAAATTAGGTAAGAGTTTCTTTGTGTCATTTAATGTCTTGAGATTAGATGGAGATGACTGACTAAAAATGCTATTCTATACTAATATGGATATTTAAATGTGTTTCAAAGATAATAAAGTCATCATGACTGTCATATTGAAAAGCTGCATGGGACTTGCTTTCAAGTTTTCTCTGTAAAACTTTGTAATTGTTATCTGTTAGCAATCTGCAGGAATTCAACTTCTAAGACAACCATGACTGGTAAAAAAAAAAATAACAGTCCCCTGGCTATACTTTATATTTCAAAGTTCTTGATATCCAGATGAGATATAATAGTTAAACTCACTGCTCCCATTTCAATACTGGTGCAACTGACCTTCTGGTTGTTCACCAATTAAGGCTTGGAGACCAATGTCAAAAAAGTAACTGGGTTTAAAAAGTAGCTAATATGTTGTCCCTGGTTCTTCAACATCAACAAAGACCAAGGATGTGAGGGAACTTACTTCTCTACAGGATCCTAAAACTTCGGAGAGTCACCCAACCGGCTGAAGAGGGAGACAGGAGTCAACTAATACACAGTGTGTCAAAAAGGATGGTCATCAAAGAGGAAAAATTCTCCCATGCTTTCATGGTCAAACTCCATGGTTGTACCACTGCCCCCAGCACAAAGGAGCAGAGACCCCTGGCACCAAGGACCAAGCATTTTGGGCCACCAAACCACCACCCCCAGCACTGAGAAGCAGAGCCCACACAGTGCTGAGGAGCTGAGCTTTACAGGCTGCCATGCCACCACTCAAGTGCACTTGTGAACATGTTTAATTTTCTATTTTTTTTTCTTAAATTCTTTTATTGGTACATTTTAGGTATACAATATATTTACATTTATTTTTGGGTGCTTGTACCTGTACATGATGTATCTTGGTTCTTATTTTTTCCCCATTACCTGTACACCCTTCACTCCTAAACCCTTCCTATTTACATACTTCATTTCCATTTTTTTTCTCATAATTTTTCCTTTCCATTCTTTCCTTTCCCCT
>NW_004624783.1:14580704-14597672 GCF_000247695.1 Heterocephalus glaber
AGCCAATATCATACTAAATGGTCAAAAACTGAAATCCTTCACACTAAAATCAGGAACAAGACAAGAATGTCTACTATCACCACTCTTGTGCAATATAGCTTTGGAAACATTAGCCTCAGCAATTAGACAAGAGAAAGAAATAAAAGGAATAAAGATAGGAAATGAGGAAGTCAAACTGTCATTATTTGCAGATGACATGATACTCTATATAGAAGACCCCAAGAACTCCACCAAAAGTCTTCTAGACTTAATAACCAAATTCAGTAAAGTAGCAGCATACAAGGTCAACACACAAAAATCAATAGCTTTCCTCTACATGAACAATAGACTCACTGAGAGAGAGATAGGGCAAACAATTCCTTTCACAATAGCATCCAAGAAACTAAACTACCTAGGAATCAATGCAACAAAAGAAATCAAAGACCTCTTCTCTGAAAACTATGGCACTCTGAAAAGAGAGATTGAAGATGATATCAGAAAATGGAAAGACATCACTTGCTCCTGGGTAGGAAGAGTCAACATAGTGAAAATGACCATACTTCCAAAACTGCTATATAGATTCAATGGAATCCCAATTGAAATTCCAACAGCATACTTAATGGATCTTGTTAAAACAATCCAAAAATTCATTTGGAACAAGGAGAGGCCTAGAATAGCAAAAGCACTTCCAGGTAACAGAGACATGATGGGGGCATCACAATTCCCAACTTGAAACTATACTACAAAGCTATTGTGATAAAAACAGGATGGTACTGGCAAAGAAACAGATTTGAGGATGGTGAAACAGATTAGAAGACACAGAAATAACACCAGGCACACTCAGCCACCCCATCTTTGACAAAGGAGCCAAACACCCTCACTGGAGGAAAGATAGCCTCTTTAAAAATGGTGCTGGAAAAATTGGGTTTCAACTTGCCAAAGATTAAAAGTAGACCTATATCTCTCACCATGCACTAAACTAAAATCAAAATGGATTAAATATTAAAGCAGAAATGCTGAACCAGGTGGAACAGAGGTTAGGTAGAACTCTTGAAGACACTGATGTAGGGAAAGATTTTATGAACAAGACCTCAGTTGCCTTTGAACTAGCACAAACAATCAACAAGTGGGATCTCTTCTTATTAAAAAGCTTCAGCACAGCAAGAGAAACCACCAACAGTATGAAGAGACAACTCACAGTGTGGGAAAAAATTTTCACGAGCTGTTCCTCAGACAAAGGTCTACTATCTAGAATCTATGAAGAACTTAAAAAAATCAGACCTACCAAATTTAAAGACCCAGTCTGAAAATGGCATCTGAAATGAACAGACATTTCTCAGACAAAGAAGTAGAAATAGCAAATAAACATTTGAAAAAATGTTCAACATCACTGGTCATTTGAGAGATGCAAATGAAAACAACCTCACCCCAGAAAGAAAGGCTGCTATCATGAAATCAACCAAAAACAAATGCTGACAGGGCTGTGTCACAATTAGCAACATTTATAGCTAAATGCATTCGTATTGAGGCAATACTCTTAAGTGAAATAAATAGGGCGCATGTGTAAATACTGAATATTTTCTCTGGTGTAACTGAAAGTGTAAATAAGACTAAAAGGTATAATAGATAATGTGAAATAGGAAGAAAAGGTGCAAAGAAGAAGGGGAATTGGGAGGAGTCAGGGAAAGGAAAGAAGGGAAAGGAATTAATATGAAAAATGGAAACAAAGTCTTTGTAAATAGGGAGGGATGGAGGGGTTGAAGGAAGGGCAGGTGAATGGGGAAAAATAAGAAACAAGAGTGATTATATAAAGGTGCACATTTCCAATGATGAATGTCATTATATTGTATACCTAAAATATACTGATAAAAAATTAATAATAACAAAAAACATGGTTAAGCAAGACCACTACCCATCATGGCAGCTGACACTAACAGAGGAGCTGTACATGATTCCAAAAGTAATGCCTGGGAATGCTTAACTGACCTTGATAAAGAACAAGATGTAAATTTTGGTTGACACATGTCTCGCTTTAACCTGGTCTTGAACACCCAGCAGAGGAGTATGACCAAAGATACGTAAAAGTAACAGCAATATAGACTAAACATAAAAGAGGGTCCAATCCCTGCCCCCTACTGACAGTTTCTAGCTATATCTACAGACAGATCTAGGAGCCAGATGGTTACAAGTGCTATTCCAATCCCTTAAGGACATTCCTCCTTACCCAATCTGCCTTTACATTCTAGTGCTCATGCTTTGGTCATATGTGCCTTAAGCTTTTGGTAAAGTTGTTTATTCTTGCCTACAGACTGCCAAACCCCAAGTGATCATACAGATGATCATACGGTAAAGGCGCCAGACAATGTTACTCTTTCAAGTTATACCATGACATCTTTTAGATCTTTTCTGTTTCTTTAGGGATCATCATGGATGATTCAAAAACTGCTTCTAATAGAGAAAATAAACAGTGACTACCTACATGAGACCTTAAAGCTAATCACATCTTTCTCCTATCATCAACAGCCACCTAAGAACCTTACTGACAGCCTAGATGAACTTTCCCAGAGTATTGGCTTCCTTCAAAACCAAATAGCCTCACCAGCAGCAGTGGCTATACATCATAGGGGACTAGATCTCCTAACAGCTGAAACAAAAGGGCTATGTTGTCACTAAACAAAAAATGTACTTCCTTTATCAATAGGTCTAAAATAGTAAGAGGCATGGCACAAAAACTGGCTGGCCATGCTTCCAAGATTCTTAAAAAGCTATTTAAGTCATGGATATACTGGCCAAATATCTGGAATTGGGGGTCTTGGTAACTGTCCTGGACATGGCCTTTATTGATGCTTTTCATAGCCATTACTATTTAGATCTTACATACTTAATCTCTTACTCAAATTTGTTTCTTCTTGTTTGACAACCGTCAAACTACTGGTGATGACCATAATTCAAAATCAGAACCTGCTTTCATGTCCATCGTTCATCAAGAAATCTTTTAGGTAGAGTTCAGCTCCCTTGAACTAGATCAGTTGGGGCACGAGTTCCTTAGTCTCCTCATAAGTAGGGCCAATGTCCCCATTCAGCTGGAAGTAGCTATAGAAGATGAAACTTCCTACTTCAACTTCTCTCAAAGATTTTTGTGGACCAGGGCTCTCAGGAGGTAATAGTATAGTTAGAAACAGAGGAACTAAGTGAGCCACTCCCTTTCCTCTGTTTAGCTGTAAACACCATACCACCCTAATGATTATCCATACTTCCATGATCCTAAAAGAAGTACAGAATAAAAATAACCAAAGTTTAGGAAGTCGCCATGCTGAAGGTTGCAAATCATTGTGTCTGGCCCTTTAAATACTGTAAGACTGAGTTATGGAGCCTCTTGCTTTCCTTTGACCCTTCTGCCTGTTTCTGTTGCTACCATCCCATGATCTTCAATAAATGTAGCTGCTTGCTGCTTACTATGAGGTGTATGCTTGGCAATTCTTTCCTCATCGTACACAAGAACCTGGACTAATTTTGGCCAATTCAACTGTAACATGTATATGATATTTTTGGTAATTGTCACTGTATACATTAGTGAGGAACCATAAAAATGACTGTCCAAATGGAATCCATGCAATGTAATCTTATTCAATGAGAAAATATTGTTTTGTGTCCTTTAAAGTGCTTCTGTTAAAGTATTAAAAACTGTCAGTTATAAATATATAGGTACATAAGAAAGAGTAAAACTAGTATTTATTCAACATACTTTAAATAAAACCAGTAGACATTAATAACTGAAATGTTTCATTTCTTTGTAAAAACTTATCAAGAACAATTTGAACACTGCTGTTTTCTTTTTGTGTAACTTACAATATGGAGCAAACATGTTAATGTTTGCTCCCACACATCAATGAACTCTGAGTTTCTAAGTTTGAATCAGCTCTCAGCGTTTCATCTTCTGTGCTCTCAGCATCATGCTATATCTATGAGAATCCCTCCAATATGGAGAGTTTTTTGTTTTTGTTTTTCCAGAGTCACTCCTTCATCCTTTTCATTACAACCACTTATGGCAAAGTTCACTTTCACAAAGTTCCTCTGGCTTCCCAAGTGGCACCTTTAGAATGGGCAGAGCAAAGTTCTGGTTATCCAAGTGGAGCCTTTAAGAACTGCCACAGCAGACATCCCTATGGTCGGCTGTTTTAACTCTATTTGCATTTTATTTGTATATTGCAAAGTTATTTGCACAATGCAGTAAAAGTTCCTACCATATTGCATATCTATAACCTCTTTTACTTCCTACCCTAATTCTTAAAGATTTTAAATTCATGTTTTATGCTACAAAACTCATCTAAAGAAGTTACATGATTTCCTATGTTAGCATCAATAGGCTGTCCTAAACTCCATGTAAGAAAAGAGACTTTAAAAGTTATTAAAAGAACTCTTTAGCACATAGGCTGAATTAGTGAACTGTTTGAGGTAAAAAGAAAATTTTCACATTTTTGAGCCCCCAAGAGAATCAGGATGATGGTAATACTTTTTAAAAGCTAAACTAGTTTTGTTTCTCTCAAGTGTTGGGAAACCAGGAAGCAACACACCTACATCCTTTGTTTTCTGATTGAGATATGAATAACAGACGTGTGGTGGCCAATTACGAAAAACTTTGAAAGAGGTGATGCAAAGGTTACTGGCCACAATTAGATCTATTATTTACATGGTAATTTATGAACCAACAGGCTAGCAACAAAGTTTGTACTTTAGACAGTTACGCAGTTAATATACTGTAATCATTGAAATATGAACTGTGTTTTGAGGTACTGGCAGCATTTCACCAATGGAACTGAAAGTCATACACTTTAGAGGCATGCAAAGTGAGGACTTCAGAGACCCAGAAGTATCTGTTTTCACAACCTAACTTTGTATTTTTCTGAAATTCACAGAGAGATAAAGCAAGGTAATGTAGTAAAGGAGCAAAAATTAAAAGGCTGGGGATTTAGCTCAGTGGTTCTGCCACCTGCCTCACAAGCACAAGGTCCTGAGTTTGATCCCTGGTACCAAAAAAAAAATTATAAATCTAGTGAAATGATAACAGAATAATAGATTTCCCTTCACTGCAACCTTCAGTTGATTCAAGGTCTTTGAGGACACAGGCACCAGGAAGTTCAGGGTGAGTCTTCAGGCCCCAGCATCAGAAGACTGCCTAGAAGGTCAGTTGTAGCTTAAACCAGAAAGTTTTGCTTGACTTCTATTTGGAAAGACCTTGTTTGTAAAAACTGCATCTGGAAAAATATCCAAGACACCTAGAGAAGTGAAGCCAGATAGAACTACAACACATCTTTCCCCAGACTTTCTATGACCCAGATATGCAGTATAACTAACCATACCTTGATGCTATGGAATGAGAAATCCATTCAGGAACTTATAACACAATTGGGGCCCAAATTAGGTTAGCAAATTGTTATCAGAGAAAGAAGAAACATCTTTTATTTGCCTGCCAACGTGCACACATGGCCACTCAGCTCTGTCCCATGATGGGGTCTAAAGATGTTCCCCAGAAAGGAGATGGAGAGCTCAGGTATCTTCTGTACTCTCAGGAAAGTAATTTCAGAACCAGTCAGTGTGAGGCATAAACAGATTCATTAAGCAAAGTTAGAAAGTAAGGGAGAATGGGAAAAGGACTACAGCTTGTGAAAATGGAAGAAAATCCGTCTGATGAAGAGGTTCAGGCTGGCCTGCTCACAAAAGCACAAGGCCAGCTTTGAAGGAGCAGCTGGGGTGGGCCAGGTGCAGCCAATCATTGTCTCAGTCCTGGTTTCATAGTTCAAGGAATCCTTACGGTATGAGGGGGCAATTCCATTCCCATAGGATGACTGTTCTTGCTTATGGAAGAGACTGCCTTGGTTCCCGTCATGTGGCAATTGCTTCTGTTTGGAGGAGGTGAGCCCATTGCAGGGTGGTCCATGAGACTGCTTTTCCTGGAACGCAGTGGGGATTACAGGTTTGGGGACTTCTAGGGGATCTTGAACTGGTCATTTTAAAAGTAGGCAAGTAGGTGTTTCTGAAAATTACTTTGGTTACTCTTATCTTGGTGCCTTCAGTCTTAAAAGGAAATGAGATAAAGTAGGTAAATTTATGCCTAATGAACCTTGTAATACAGACATTCTTTATATGATTAACAAGCCTGTGTGCAGAGCTGAACAGCGATCTGATCCAAAGATTTAAGATAACAGGGGAAACAAAAAATTGAGTTTCCTTTTCTTCTTTCAACTTATCCTTATTACTTCCATCCTACCTCAGCTGCCCTCAGCCCCTGTTCACCCTCCCTCATAGAAATCACAGCTCCCTAGCATCATAGTAGACACTGAGTTCCTCAACCCTCAACTGCTCCCAATTCAGATTCACCAACAAGAATCCGGGGTCCTGGACATGCTAACAATAAAGCAGCTTTGGGGCCAGGGATTTAGCTCAGTGGTTCTGCCGCCTGCCTCACAAGCTCAAGGTCCCAAATTTGATCCCTGGTACCAAAAAAAAGAAAAAAAAAAAGCAGCTTTGCCTTCCCAGTTGACAAAGAAACATTTTGCCCTTTCACACTTCGCAGATCTGGCCCCTAAAAGATCTAATTAATTTCTCCTTTTCCTTTCCTCAAAGATAATGGTATTTATTTTCTACAATTCCTGTGCATGTTCCTTTTTCTCAAGTTATTTTCTTTTTTTTCTTTTTTTTTTTTTTGGTACTGGGGATTGAACTTGAGACCTTGCACTTGCAAGGCAGGTGGCAGAACCACTGAAGTTATTTTCCATTTCCAATCTATCAGTCAGATGTCCCCACGCATATTCCAATTTCTTATTTGGAATATTTGATCACAAACTAGAAAACGTATTTAGTGCTTATTCCTGACCATGGAGTCAGTTATTCTCACTTACTTTTCTTATCTTCAAACATCTTCAGAACCTACTAAGTTATACATAGGCCCCTCAGCTTGGTGCTACACATTACACCCTTACAATTAATAGATTTAATCCCCAAACCAGAAAATAGAATGTACCACCGATGTACAAAACACCAAGTTGTTAACAGTCCTTACAAAGCTTTACTTTGTGCAGGCTCATTTCTGCGAACCTGTAACTCGTTTTAACCTTGCCTATCAATTTGACAGCAAGATTTCCTTTAGTACCCTCGGAATAAGCCTTTTGCCTTCTCCATAACACACTTGAGGCACAACTTCTATCCACCCATCCCCCGTGGCAAGCTAATTCCTTGGGCGGGAGAGAAGCTCTCCACAACTACTGTCAGCATCTCCTAGCCGGCTTGAGGGGAGCCACTCAAAAGCCTACCAATCTGAGTAGGGTAAGCAAGGTCCTTCAAGGGCCTGAGGAATCCCCTTCTGCCTTTCTGGAGTGTCTATTGGAAGCATACCGTATACTCCAATTGACCCAGATGCCCCTGCAAATTGACAGGCAATTAATTTGGCTTTTGTTACTCAGTCGGCCCCAGATATTAGAAAAAAATTACAGCCGATGGAGGGGTTTGAGGGAAAAAATAGGGAAAAGTTGATGAGTGTAGCAATGAAGGTGTTCAACAACAGGGATCCTTTTGAGGATAAAATGGCTAAAAAGATAGGGAAAGAGGAGGCTGGCAGAATCGAGAGTATCTGCAATTCTCCAGATTCTGAAGCCAGGCTCAAAGAAGCAGGTGCGAGAGTTCCTAGGGGTGGTTGGCTATTGCAGGATTTGGATTCCTGGCTTTGCTGAGATTGCCAAACCCCTGCACGAGGCCACTGTGGGAGGAAATACACCCCTCGAATGGACTGAGGCTTGCCAGCAGGCATTTCAATTGCTTAAGACTGCACTTGCATTGGCACCAGCCCTGGCATTGCCAGACTTAAACAAGCCCTTTACCCTGTATGTGGCAGAAAAAAAAATGGGGTGGCTAAGGGAGTGATTACTCAGCTTTTGGGGCCATGGAAGCAGCCTGTGTCATACCTCTCAAAGAAGCTCTACCCAGTGGCCCGAGGGTGGCCTACTTGTTTGAAGACAGTAGCAGCAGCAGCTGCTTTAACCTGAGAGGCTGACAAATTGACCTTTGGACAGGATTTGACTTTGATCACTCCCTATGCCATTGAGCCCTTGTTGAATAGCTCACCTAGCAAATGGCTATCTAATGCCAGACTGTTACAGTATCAAGGACTCTTATTAGAACAGCCACGCATTAAGTTTGTCACCACTGCTAGCCTCAATCTGGCTACTCTACTCCTGGAATCTGATGAACAATTGCCCATCCATGATTGTCTCGAGACTCGTGAAAATTTGAGGGGAGGGTGTCCGGACCTAACGGACCAAGCCCTCCCCCACGCAGAGATAACTTTATATACTGATGGGTGCAGTTTCGTTCAGGATGGTGTATGATATGCTGGAGTGGCAGTAGTCAACCAGGACCAACAGGTAAAATGGGAACAGGGGCTACCTCAAGGGACTTCAGCTCAGAGAGCTGAGCTGATTGCCTTGACCAAGGCTCTGGAATTGGGAAAAGGAAAAAGGATAAATATATTCACTGATAGCCATTATGCTTTTGCCACCGCCCATGTACATGGGGAAATTTATCAAAATAGAGGACTGTTGACCTCTAAAGGAAAAGAAATCAAAAATAAGACTGAGATATTGGCATTGCTACAAGCAATCTGGTTACCTCGAGAGGTTGCCATCATCCATTGTCATGGGCACCAGAAGGGGCTTAGCCCGGAAACAATTGGTAATAATGCTGCTGACCAGGCAGCCAAACAAGCTGCCCAAAAATCAGTGGGGAGACAAATGGTTCTGCTTCCCATGCCGGTGCTCCCAGAGAAACTGGAATACACAGATAAAAAAAATTTTTTTTAAATGAACAGGAAACATTGGAGTCGAGGAGAACATGGATGGTGGATAACTAAAGATGAAAAGGTGGTGCTCCCAGCCGCTGTAGCAGATACGTTGTTGGGAGAACTACATGAGTCCACCCACTTCAGTGAGAAAAGGATGATGGCTGCCCTGCGACCTCATTTCGTCAGCGAGGGATTAGCCCAAAAGGCCCAGGACCTGGTGAGACGATGCCCCACCTGCCTCAAGGTAAATGCTAATTGGGTAACCGGGTCCCCTGGGGTCCAACACAGAGGACTAACTCCAGGAGAACATTGGGAATTGGACTTTACTGAAATGAAGCCGGGCATGTATGGGTACAAATACCTGCTAGTTTTTGTGGATACATTTTCAGGATGGGTAGAAGCATATCCCACTAAGAGGGAGACAGCAGAAGTAACATTTAAAAAGCTCCTGACTGAAATAGTTCCCCGTTTTGGTTTGCCCTTAGCTCTGGGGTCTGACAATGGTCCAGCCTTTATGGCTAAGATATCTAAATTAATTAGTAATATTCTTGGAACAAAGTGGAATCTACACTGTGCCTATAGGCCTCAAAGTTCAGGACAGGTAGAAAGAACAAATAGGACTTTAAAGGAGATTCTGACTAAATTATGCTTGGAGACTGAACTAGGTTGGGTAGAGCTTCTCCCTTTTGCCCTCCTCCGAATGAGGTGCACTCCCAAGCCTCCCCTCAATCTGTCCCCCTTCCAGATTGTTTATGGGCCATCTCCTCCAATCATTCCATTAATAGATGTAGAATTAAAGGAAAAGTTTTCCCACCTTCGCCTCCTTAAATCCTTAAAAGCAGTTCATCAGCTTCAGTCAGAGCTACATGAGACATTACAAAAGAAAATGACTAGTCCAAATGAAAAACCTTTACAACCTTTACCCTATAAGCCGGGAGATTTGGTTTTTATTCACAGGTTTGATTCCAAGACCCTGGAACCTCGTTAGAAAGGACCGGTTCCTGTTGTCCTGTCAACTCCCTTGGTGGTGAAGGTGGCTGGACATCCTGCCTGGATACATCGCAACCATCTAAAACCAGGACCCCCCACGGACGTCAAAAAGGACAAATGGAAGATTATCAGCCAACCGGGCGACCAAAAGCTAAGATTGGAGCGGGTTGGAAATGCTTCGCCTTCATGATAATACTTACCAGAACACTGACAGTATTGCCCTCAGGAGAACTAGATCACACAAAAAACATATGGATTCAATTGGCAAACTCGCTTAATCTATCTGAATTCTGTTTAAATGTTGATGTGAATTTCCATTTTGTATTGGGAAGTTGTCTTATCTTGATATGCACCTCTTTAGAGTTAATATGGCCCTATACCCTGTTTAAGGATATTCCAGGAAAGAAACTTACTTATGTAGTTATAATTGGGGACATGCCTCATGTCGTAAACCTAAAAATGCTGTCAAATTATGTCAAATAATACCCAATGTGCTATGTATGAAAATTGTACAACCAAATGTCTGAGGATAAAATGGTCGGAAGGGATGTCCTGCCATATAAAACAAAAAATTGTATATAACAATTGCCATATCTCCCTGCCAATGGGATGGTTTTATACCTGTGAAAAAAAATAACCTTCAATTATATTCTGACCAATTTAACCAAGAGTTACAAGAACAGAGACAGACAATCTTAGATAATAGGGCAATGATAGACTATTTGTTGCTCTTTCACCACCAAGGTTGTGAGAAAATAAGAAATATGATAGTTCAAAATCAAAAAAAGGTAAAACAATTGAAAGGTTTGGCTCAAAAAGTACATGATGAGGATGTCGGAGATCTGTTTAAATGGCTAACTAAATGGCTGCTCAATTTACAATGGTTAAGACAACTATTCATTGCCATTATAATCATAGGTATATGCTTATTATTATCATGCTGTTGTATATGATGGATGCCTACATTTATGCATAAGATTACTTAGATTACAGAAAATCAGTGGGGAATGTGGGACTGCATGATTCCAAAATCAATTATTCCCCTAGCCTCTATTGTACTTGTAAATTAATGGTTAAAATGTGCTTGTTAGTTCTGGGATAATAGAATCTGTAACAAAACAGAGTTCCTAAGTAAAATTGCTCAACCCCTTGTTTGTCTGGAGAACCAATGTTCCTGGGCCCACTGTCGGTAAAACAATCCATCAATGTGTCTGCCGACCATCAGTACGTGACAGTCGTGACCATATGGTCGTGACCATTACTGTGTGTGTCTGCTGACCATCGGTATGTGACAGTCGACCACTAACCTTTGTTTTGTTTTTGTTTTGTTTTTTTCGTAAATCTACATGTTAACCTCCCCCTCAACCCCCTATAAAACAGCCTCGGACTCTGAGCCAGTTGCCTCTCTAAGCTATTTTGCTTTGGGAGTGCCGTCTGGCCAGACTAATAAAGGTCTGTTTTATTTTCCTACTTGTCCGGTGTGTTCCTTCCCGGGTGTTCGTCGCTGCAGTCAGCTCCTCGGAGCATTTGGTAAGGCCCTCGGTCTTACAAAAGAAGTGACAGAATAAGCAGATCTGAGCTCTAGGAAGCCAGAGCCCAGTTTCTTTCCTACAAGAAAGAGGAAGGTGAGTTGAAGATGGCTGAAAGTGATGAAGGAACCATGGAAATCTACATTGTCCCTATGTGCTCCCCTCTCTGTTTCTTATTGTAAAAGACCCTCACCTACTTGTACACAGGGAGATGGTGATTTGGGTCAAATAGTGATACTATGTGTACCAGACTCATGGTTAGGTGAACATCGAATAATTAAGTCATGAACCAAAGGAGGAAGCTAGGAGAGTTTTACAGGAAATAAGGAGGAGAATAGCGCCTGGGTTTCTAGGAGGAGTCCCACATGGGTGGCTGTATAGCCCCTCCCTAATCTAGAGCTAATTATAGGCATATAGGAATTCTTTAATTGCTTAGTGGTCACCTATCACAGGTGGCCCTGTGGATTTAAAATGACCAGTTGGGACTCAGGTTTTTAACTCAGTTCTTCAACATGTAGATTTACAAGAAATTGAGATCTTAGAAGAAAATGGTTAATTTGCATTATAATTTCCTCAAAATTTAGGAACTTAGTATAGAGAGGTTGCAACTTCCCTTAATAGGGAGTAGGCTGCATCCCATATTACCAAAGGATATTAATTCTGTATCCAAAGTCTTAGTTCACTGTCTATTCTTAATTTTTATCAGTCTGATTGGCCACCCCACTCTATCTCAGGCCCTTCCACTAGCTAGCTGCCTTACTCATAAGCTAACCAAATAAACTATTTTCTACAGTAGGTCCCTCTATTTCCTCAGAACTACCTTTGAATAAATCCATTTTTCTTTTTACAAAAATATATGGCCTGCTTTGATTTGGTCAATGAGGAGCAAACAAACCTAAGTATATAAACCTAAGAGGCTGGTAACAACAGGGACAGGATGGCACTGGAAAAGCAATTCTAATGCATTACTTGTTATGACCTGGATTTTGTTTTCTTTTCTTTCCCTGTACTGGGAATTGAATTTAGGCCTTCACACTGAGCTACATCTCCAACCTTTTTGAATCTTTCTTTTCTTTTTCTTTTTTTGAGATAGGATTTTGCTAAATTGCTAAATTGCCCAAGCTGGGGCTGAATTCATAATCTTCCTGCCTCAGCCTCCCAGAATGCTATGATCACAGGGATTGCCACCATGGCAGGTGTGACTTGGGTCTTACTTGGCCCTCAAGTCCCATGTGCTAATGGCTTGGTCACAAGCCTGTGGTGCTATTCAGAGGTGGTAGAAACAAATGGATACACATTGAGGCCGTACTCTTAAGTGAAATAAATAGGACACGCATGTGTAAATACTGAATAATTTCTCTAGTGTGAGAAACTGAAAGTGTAAATAAGGATTAAAAAGATTAATAACAAATAATTGATACTTTGAAATAGGAAAAGGGGTAGGGGTGGTGGGAGGAGATGGGGAAAGGAAAGAATGGAAAGGAAAAATTATGAGATAAGAAAAAAAAATGGAAACGAAGTCTATGTAAATAGGGAAGGGCGCACAGGTAATGGGGAAAAAATAAGAACCAAGATACATCATGTACAGGTACAAGCACCCAATGGTAAATGTAAACGTATTGTATACCTAAAATGTACCAATAAAAGAATTTAAGCAAAAAAAAAAAAACAAAGAGGCCAGGCCTAGTGGAAGGAAGTTATATGTAACATATTACAATTACATCTCTCTCATAGGGAAGAAAGCACACAGGACTCTTTTGTATATGAGCTGCATTGACAATGTGAGTCTTTACCTAGGAGCCAACTACCTCCTGGCCTGTTTGAATGGAGCTCCTGCCTTCATTCATTGATTTAAATATTGAAAGGAGAAAAAAGAAAGGCGAAGGATGTAAATGAGGATTTCTCTGAGCTTCTCTCACATTGCCTTCATCTTGTCCCTTAAACCCTTGAAGCTTTCACTATCTTCCTTATTTTAATCTCACTGAATTATTACAGTTTTAATTATCAAGCTTATTTACAGGAATACTGACATTTCACTACTACAGAAAACAGTTTGATAACTATTAACTTTATGGCAACATTGGATGAACAGATAGAAAATAGCATTGAGAGAATTAGAAGTAAGAAGAAAAAATGAGTTATCATATTGCGACTGGGTTTTGAGGTGCTGAAGTCTCCTTCTAGAGGTGCTTTCTAGGCTTTCTGTCCTGAGCAAAGAATTGGTTGAGACAAATGCAAATGGTTGCAAGGTTTTACATTCATTAAAGGTAGGAAAAGAAACAGCCTCTGCAAACCAAGTTTAGGTCAAGTAAAAGTAGGAAAAGAAGTATGCTCTACGGTCTGAGAGTGGGCTACTCTGAGAGAACACAGCTCAATGTCAACTGTCCTTTTGTATCACCCATTCCTCAGGCTGATGTCAGCTTTAGGCCATCATATTGAAAACCTGCTCCAGTTCTTGTGAGAAGCCCACACACAGGGCTTTGAAAACAGTTCTGCAAATGTGTCCTGAAATTTTGTCACACCTACTTCCCCGGGCAGTCTGCCATGCCCTCTTAGAATCTTGTAATTAACAAGTCATGCCTACTTCCCCAGCCAGCTTTGGCACACCCTAATTCCCTGTTTCATTACGAATTTTAAACAGGTCAATGTTACTGTATATGCTGGGCTCATGATTCCACAAATGTGGAAGAATGAAGTTATGAACCAAAGGAAGAGGTTAGGAGAGTTTTTACTGGAAATAAGAAGAGGAAGAACAGGTTCTGGATTTCCAGGAGAGGCTCCAAATTGGTTGCCACTTGGCCTCAGTCTAGAGTGACTTACAGGTAAGCAAGGCACAGGAATTGCTTAATCATTTAGTGAATGCCAATGGTTCTGTGAAGTTAAAAAAAAAAATGACCTTTAAAACTCAGGCTCTCTAATACAGTTGTTTGTTTATTTGTTTGTTTTGAGACTGGGTCATGAGATAAGAGATAAGGCATGGCTGGGAAGAAAGAAGTGGTAGGATTCTAGAATCTAGGCAACATCACCTCTCAGAATCTTGCAGGTAGAAATTCCCCAATCTTCCAGCTAGGTGTGGATAGCATAAAAGGACACAGCTCCCTACCATGGATTTCCTCATGGTAGCTTGCCCTATGTTCATGAGGGTATATTTTCTTTCTTCTTTTATTTGGCCCAAGTTCACTTTGCAGAGCCAGTTTTTCCCTTACCCTTCACTTAGTTTTCAAACAAACTTTATCTCTGGTTTTACTTGTCTGGTTCAATTCCTTGTTGGAGGTGTGAAGAACCTAGAAACCACCTCCAATAGGAGACTCTAGCACTCTAAAACCTGGTAACAATCTCAGTCTGTAATTTAGGCTGGCTTTCAATTCATGGCAATCTTCCTGGTGTGTGCCACCATGCCCAGCTTCTTTCACATAGTGTTTATAGAAAACTGGGAATTTAGGGAGAAACTGGTTATTTTGTATTATAATTTCCTCAGAACTCAATAACTTTGTAGGGGGTGGCTGCACCTCCAGGGGGCTGCATTCTATGTTATCTGAGGAAGTTAATTGTATTTTAAATTCCTCAAAACTGATGAGCTTGGTGAGTTTGGTATGGGTGATCCCACCTCCCTTTAGGAGGGAGGGACCACATTTGATGTTACATGAGGAAGACCATTCTTTGTCCAGAGTCCTAGTTCACTATTGTTATTTAAATTCTCATTAGTTTGGCTGATTACTCAACTCTATTTCTTCCCCCTAGCTAGCTGCTTCATTCTTAACCTAACAAAATAAACTATTTTCTACATCAGGAAATATTATCTTTTTTTTGCTGGGGATTGAACCCAGGGCCTTTTGCGTATTCTCAACCCTTGGGCTGTACCTCCAGCTGATGATGGATCCAACTGATCGAATGCAACAAGAATCAGCTGTAGGTATGAATGTGTGTATGTATATACATATACAAATGAATACATACAGACAAATAGGCTCAAAGGAATCTGTACAAAATTTCCCCTTACTCAACTGGTTAAACTGGTTAAGCAGTTTCTGTAAGGCTGTTGTCTGCATGTCTGAAGCTGAGCTTTAAGCCCAGAGGGCAGGCATTTCAAAGAGGGATGTAAAGAGGGTGAGATCAAGGACAATATGAAACCAGAATTCATGAATAGAACTTCCATGAGATCAAATTGAAACCTAAGCCAGTCCATGCTGTCTCTGATCATGGAGACAGATTTTTCAGACCCCTAGCTCAGTAGACAGAAACTGAAGGACCCTAGAGAAAGTGAACTAGTTTTAGGCCCAGCCACTGCCTCATCTCTATTAGGTGAGTTAGCAGATAGCTGACAATGTATGTGAGTTACAAAATGACTGCAGCTTCACTTCCATACTTCAAAACTCCCATAAGAAATTTGCTTGTGGCCCAATATAACCATAAGCATAGAGAAAAAGGAATTTCTAGTAAATATAGTTTATCTTAGTAAAACTGATACATTACTGATCACAAGAGTATATTATCTTATTGTGCCCAGATCGCAAAGACCCCAAAGACCACCAAGGAGCCGATTCTGATGCAAACACACGAGGGTCCTTTATTCAAGCTCGAGCAGGGGCACTCAACCGTCACCGACACAGCGGATCAGGATTGAGAGCCCCGAATTTGAAATTTGCGGGGTTTTTATAGTGGTTACAGCAAGGTTTGGATATTTTCCATTTAGCAGTTACATGATTGGTTGACATTTAGTAAGTATGGGGTGTACATCGGGGGGGTTGAGGGGCGGCTACATGTAGATTTTATGGAAGAATGGAACAATCAGCGCATTGACAGAATATTCTATAGATAATGGGCCTGGGAGCATCTGTTTTCTGGGCAGACAGAGGGTTGAGTTAGGAGCTGTGTCCTTTTTTTATCTGTTGTCCCGCAGCAAGGATATTTTATCATTACTTTATGGGCACAAAGGAGACTAGGGGAATAGTTGACTTTAGTGAAGTGGAATTTATGTCAAGGCCACTTTACTGTCTTATTCTAAGATGGAGTCAAATTTTAAAATGGAGTTAATTAGGTCTCACAATCTTACACAGCTTCTGAGGTCAGGAATCCAAGAGTAGCTTAGTTAAGATGTTCTGGCTCAGGTGCATGCCCTACCGAGGTCCTGAGTCACACAAAGACACTGAATCACCCCGTTGCAGACAGGCAGCCACCTGGTTCCACACTACAAAGACGCAGAGGACACCAGACCATCAGACCAAGGTTCTGAGTCCCCTTGTTCCCAGCCCAGAGGGAGGGGCTTCTGAGCCACCATCCCACTGCTCCTGGTCCAGAGGAAGGGGCTTCCCAGCCACCATCCCTCCCCCTGCTCCCAGCCCACAGGAAAGGGCTTTTGGGTCACCATCCCTACCGCAGCTCCCGGCCCCTGTCCCACCTAACCCAGCTCAGAGGAGGTAATCCATGCAGGTGCTAACAGCCGTCCATCCCACTCGAAATGAGAAAACACATAAATAAGTTTCAAAATCAGACTTCCAGATCACCTACAGCAACCACAAAGGGAAATGAGATGGACCATTCTGACATTCAACCACCTGGACCCACTGAACTGGCAACAAAAGGGGATCTGGAAAAAATGAAATCAGAAATAATTTCTCAGATAACAGGAGAAATTGT
>NW_004624783.1:14603027-14623120 GCF_000247695.1 Heterocephalus glaber
TGCATTATATAAAGGTACAATTCCCAATGAGAAATGTAATTGTGTTGTATACCTACAATGTACCAATAAAAGAATTTAATACAGAAAAAAAAAAAGTTTGGCTACTCTGAAAAACTATATAGATAGTTTTTCCATGGAAATCTCAAAAAGAACCAAAAAATAAAAATAAATTGTTGAGTTAAAAAAAATTTCTCACATGAGGCAGCTGTAGGTGCTTTAACTAGTTGTTAACACATATTCAACATACAGACAAACATACATAAGATGGCTACATTTAAAGTAGAATGCACTTTCAGATGTATTTGGCCAAGTTAAACTATAACAACCCTTTTAAACTATTTAGGTTTGTAACTATAAATAGACCAGTCAGAACTTTTTATAGGTCAATTAACAGAAATAGCCACAGCTGATGGACAAAACTGCTGTTATCATAGCTATATATAACTGTTCCTTCTAAAGAGGCAGACTGTTAAAGATCCATGGGGGTGCTCAGGCCAGGTTTGGGTGTAGAAAGAGACTAGGTGACACTCTTTGGAGTTATGTATTTTAAAAGGAGAAGAAACAAAAGGAGAGAAGGCATCCCTGTCTATCTATCCCTCTTGTTCTAAAGTATTCCCTAGATTTAAACCCATCCAGCACCAGCAGAAATGAAGATAGTGTGAGGAAGTGGCCAGAAATGGGTTAGCCACTCTTATCATGTGCCTGGGCCCCCATCCTCATCGTCTTGTGACCTTTGGAGCATATTTAGCACCAGGCTTTCCTCTTTTAGAACCTTAATTGGCATATATCTGGCCTGGCAAGACGCTCTGGAGAGAAATCACGGCAAGATAGAGGCAGTCCTCTGGGGACTGGGACTATGGCATCCTTTAATATCTGATTCTGTTTAAAATGGTTTTTTGTTCTATCAATGAATTAAGTTGTGCTATAAAAACCAGTCAGTCTGCCCTGTAGTGTAGCACTCTTGAAGGGAGGGGGAAGTGAAAGGGAGTTAATTTCCAGTTCTGCCTAAGGACTAAAAGGCAGATAAATTTGGACTAAAACTTTTACATTTATTCATTGAGAGTTTGAGGATTAAATCTAGACCAGTTTTTTAAACTATGGCCCAGATCTAAGTGAAGGTCAGCTTTACTCTGGAAGGATTGCAAGGAGAGGAAACTCACCATTCTGGAAACCTTGTCCTGGAATCCAGCAGTCACAGAGAAGAGAATTTCCTTGGACAAAACACTATTGTGGTAAGTTCCATTATTTCTCAGGGGCAGAGCAGTGGAGAAGGGACAGAAGAATGACCCTATGCATGGCAGAACTAAATCCTAATCATCACAAGGCCAGAAAAACAATCAAGATTGTCGGTTACTTTGCTCATTGCTGAGACAGAATATCAATGCCCAAGTTAAAGGAGGAAAGGTTTCTTTGGCTTACAGTTTGTAGAGGTCTCAATTCAGAGTTGGATGGCTCCAATGCCGGGTAACATAGCAGAGTGGTATCACAGAGGAGAGACAGTTCATGGCAGGCAGAAGGCAAAAATCAGCAAGGCAGCAAGCTACATGAGATAAGCAGGAACTCTCTTTCTGTCCCTTATATTTTATCCATGCTATCCACCCTTAGAGCAGGTAGCACTCAAACTCTTAATCCTAGTATTGCACCTTGAATCAATCCCAACATCACATCCTTGATCCCAGCATCACACAGCCTAGATCCAGCCACCTCAAAAAAGGTCCACCTAAGACTGCATGAAGCTTTGGAGGGGACATCTAGACATAAGCCATAACAAGAACCAAGAGCTTTCCCAGGGTGGGTCTCTCTAATCCTTAGCAAACTTGCCTGTTCCAACCATTTGGCCTAACCTCTCAGGAGCAGAAAAACAAGGCCAAAAGCTTTTCCCAGGGTGGGCATATACCTCTAAAGATAAGAGCAACCATTGACTCTAACTTCACTGTCAAGCAGAAAACCAACAATCAAAAACCTGAATGAGGTTCTCTCCTGCGGGATGCATGAGAAACACCTAGTGCCCAGGCATTAGGTCAAACAAAACCTTCATGTGTGCCTTCCTGGATGAGCATGAATTCTGATTCCCTTCTAACCCAAGGATTGGGGTTATGTATTCTATGTTTTTTGTGTGTTTTTTTTGGTACCGGGGATCGAACTCGTGTCCTTGCACTTGCTCAGCAGGCGGCGAAACCACTGAGCTAAATCCCGGACCCCTTCTATGCTTTCTTTAGAGATGAGGACTCATTTTCTAGGAGTTCAGGAGCTTGAAAAGGAAAAAAAGATTTTCAGTATTATAAAAAGAAGCATATTACCTTTACTGACAAGGATAGTGAGCATCCATCACAGAGATAAGCTGCCAAAACCTGTCCCCTAGCCTCAGACACACCCAAGAGAACGAGCTGCAAAGTAATTAGAAATTCAAAAAAGCCATTTCAAATAGCTGTCTAAAATAAGACAACAAGCTGGGCGTGATGGTGCATGCCTGTAATCCCAGCACTCAGGAGACTGAGGCAGGAGGATTGCCACGAGTCCCAGGACAGCCTGGGCTACATAGTGAGTTCAGGGCCAGCCTGAACTACACAAGGAGGCCTCGTCTCAAAAAATCAAACTAAATAAATAAATAAAAAATAAGACAACAAGGCATCTCATAGCTGCCAAACAAGTCAAGAAAGGAGTACAAGTAAATTCAGCAACCAGTGTAGAAGTAAGTCTACGTACAGCATAAACAAAATGGGAATATAAGGCCCTGCCTACAAAAACTAAAATGTCCCATCATAGAAACCTAAATATGAAGACATCACAATCTTCCCTGTCCTCAACTTTTAACATGGCTAAAGTAACCAACAAAAGGTATAAGCAACCGGCAAATAATGGATGACAATTTTTGACTACCTAAATGACTCACAATCCAGAATCCAGTCAAAATATTTAGGGGTGCCATGAAACAAAAGCAAACTCTTACCTTCTTCCAATTTTTTTGGTATTTTTTCCAATTTTTTTGGTATCATTCTCCAAATGATATAAGAGAAAATATAACTCCCAATCAGCTAGATGTCAGATACTCCAAGTTCAGATCCCCTGAAATTGAAGAATGAATTCTAAGGAACAGTGGAGGTTATGAGTAGGAAAGATTTATTGAGAGATAGCTCCTGAGAGACAGGAGGGGACCTGAAAGTGACGAAGCCCTTTGTCAGGGGTAATTTATATAGCAAAGTCACAATGTGGGTACAACATGGGTCAAACTGCCATCAATCTATAAGATTACAAGTATAACTTCTTAGCTAATACTGATCCAATAGGGAGGCAGGTCATGTAGCAAGGCTACATAGAAAGAACAAAGGCATTTTTGGGAAGGGATGGGTCCAGATGCTCTGGTCACCCACCTGGGTGACTGATGCCTATCTGGACTTCCTGGACCAGGTGGTGCTAATTATAGTATATTTCTAAGTTACTGTTTGTTCCTTAGGAAAATATATAGGCCTGGCCATTGCATCTGTATCTTGAGGCCTGGCCTTCAGATGCTCCTCCAGCCACAATCCTGATGTCTTTATTCTTTCTGTTGACCTCCTTGAAAGCCCAGTCCCTCTCTGTCTGTATATCAATTTCTATCTAACTTAGCTGCCTATTATAACTTCACTCACAACCTCTTCTAGAAACTCCAGTTGCTTCTCTGGAAACACCTGTAGCAGTAATGTTCTCCTTTTCATTGGCCTTTGCCTTATACAGCTGGTTTTCACCAACACTGTCACATTCGAGCCTCACACAGCTAATAAGGGGACAAAACTGAGGCACAAATGGGTACCATTCTGCTTCTAAGGTCAAAGTTATTTTTACTGTTCTACAGCTAACTTTACAATATTCACCTTGTCAAGGTAACTGTAATTAATACTAACTTAAAGGCCTATAATTAACTGACACAGTTTAGAAAAGTATTTTTCCTCTCTCTCATTACAAGTAATGTTAGTCTAGCAAGATATCTGCAGCATTATTTTCCTATGTGTCATTTTAAAATCTAATGATATGCTTTATGTTAATTTGTATTTTTTATATCTGTGAAATATACAGAGCATAGTTTTCTCAACTATAAAACATCTTGCTAAATATAGTCACATGCATTTTAATGTTTTCATGTTTTTTTTAAATTTAGTCACATTATTTAAAATATTTCTTGGATGTAAATGAGGCAACTTAAGTGACAGATTATTCTTCTAATTATATCTGATATTTTTAGTTCCTGGGGATTATTTGCCACTGATACAATCTTATAACTCCAAAGTAGTTTCTTTGAACCATAAAATCATGGTTGGACTTTGAAATTTCAGCCTTTTTTTCTACTTGGTAAATTGAACCATTATCATAAAATAAGTTTAAAAATAACCTTAATGTCTTGCTTGCCTTCTCTGTTTTGAATCTTGAATTTTCAAAGGTCCCAATTCCTCTTTCTCTTCATCTGGCCCTTACCTATTCCCTGCAGTTGACTATAACCAAATTTGCCTCTAAAATTAAGATACCTGCATCCTCAAAAGACAGACAACTAAAGTGCTTCTTCTTGTACCAAAAATGAATCCTCCTATCTTAGCCTTGAGCAAAAATATTTTAATGTTTTAGCATTTCAAGTAATAATGTCTCTTTTTTTCCATCTTCAGTCCCCACCTCCACCTTGTGACAGATAGGTCTGCTCCTGAGTTACCCCAGTGGAATATTGTTGGACTTCTCCTCAGTATTTTCCTGCTCACTTGTTTTGTCATTCTCCTGCTGAATCCTATTGCTATAGCAATTTATTAACTCCTTACAGGTCATAGGAAATTGAAATCTTTAAGTCATCATCCAAACGTTCTGAAAGTTTTTTGGATAAATCAGGTAGTGGGAATTTCCCTTACATTGTATTTCATAAAACATATTTTTAATATGACCCACTCAATGTTTACCCTCACATAGTGCTTTATTCAAATCACCTTAATAGCATCTACTGTACTACATTTTTATTTATCTATATGACTCTTTCCCTCTACCTTTATTTACAGAGTATACCAAAGGGCTTGGCACATTGTGATAACTCAGTGGCCAATATGTTGAATAAATGTGCTCTTCAGCAACCAAGGTCTGATTCAAATTTTGAAATAAATCCATTCTAAATTTCTGCTGAAATAGGAAGAAGTTTACATTTCCTAATAACCTTGGAAATACGGTTCTATCTTTGGATTTTTGTAGTTGAACTGTATTCTTTCTTTAAAAATAGGAATAGGAAGATCTATTGTTTTAGAATATTAAAATAAAATAATGTATTTTAGGTAGATAGATAGAGCTATAAAAAATCTCTTCTATAAATTATCAGAAATGAAGTACAGTTAGAAAAGATTACTGGAGTTAACCAACATCATCAATACATAGAATGTCAACAGCAATATATTACTGCTATCTTATGCCTAGTTTTAAAAAGTCAGAGCCAGTAGAGGGGATATAATTTTTCTTACACTAACTTCAAAACATATTTCTCAGATTTTCCACTGAAATACCAAAGTAAGTCACAAAGCTGTTTTTGGCAATAAACTGAGCAAATAAAATCCTATTTAGTAAAACTCCCACAGCATTCTTCAGGGTTACCCTGCCACACACCCCCTTAAGGTTCAGAGGTATTTAAAACAAATCTACATCAGATTTGGGGCAGAAAAAGACAAATGTAGAATATCTTATTTTGCCAAATGCAAGGATTTATCTAAATATAAACAGGATACATCAAAAAGATACTGGAGCCAAAACTAGAGAGAGAAAATAGACAAGTAGTTGCCTGGAGTGGAGAGAGCAGTTTAAAATAAAATACTAGAAAGGAATTTTTTTATGGTGTTGGAACCATTCTATTATTTTTGGTGGTGTTATGCAATTACATGTATTAACCAAAACTCATAGAAATATACCCTAAAAATGTTACTACAGTTAAGTCATAGCACAATTTAAAAAGTAAGGTACTGAAACTACATTGATAGGTCTCTTACTGGCTAAATTTGGAATTAATTTAATTTAATTTTTAATTTAACATTAAAAGCGTGACCACACCAAAAAAACCTGAAATGAACTATTAAAAACGGATTTGTTTGTAATGACCAAAAACTAGGAGCAACCAAAATGACCTTCATAATGTAGGATTAAACAAGCAGTGGCACATCTGCACTGAGAAACATTACTCAGCAATAAAGAGGAACGAACTGCTGCTATGCTAGCAATGTACATGGAGCTCGAGGAATAAGAACTCTGTCGAGAAGGTCATATACTATGATTCCATTTACACAGTAGTCTCAAAATGATAAAATTATAGTGTTAGATCCCAGGTTAGTGGTTGACAGATATCAGAAAATGATGGGCCTATATGCAGTGGATATAAATTTAGAACTTTTTACTTTGTGCTTGCAAGGCAAATGGCGGAACCACTGAGCTAAATCCCCAGCCTGGAGTGGATGTAACTTTAAAGGGTAGTTTGGTGAAAATCTTTGTGATAATGAAATAGTTCTGTACTGTGACTATGGCCGTACTTACATGAATCTACACAGGTGATAAAATGGCCTAGAAACATGCATGTAGATTGTACCAGTGCCAGTGTCCTGGCTTTAATATTAAATTATAATTACCTGAGGAAAGTGTAGAGGAAAACTGAGAAGTATTCAGAGGACTTCTATATGTTATATTCCCAACTTCATGTGAGTTATAAATTCAAAAGTGATGTAAATGTTCCAAGCAATGTTGTACGCACTTGTAATCCCAGAATTCTAAGAGGAAGGCAGAAAGATTAAAAGTTGGAGCCAAACCTGGGTAACTTAGTGACAATGAGACCATGTCTCAGAATAAAAGATAAAAAGGAGTGGGAACATAGTTCAGTGTGAAAGTCCTGTGTTCAATTCCCAGTACTGAAAATTAAATAAAAATGATATAAGTGGATAAGAGCATATTAAAGAAAAAGAATCTCTGAAGCCACTATAATAGTATATGCCTAGACTCCAAGAACTCAGAAGGCTGAGGCAGGTGGATCACAAGTTCGAGGCCAACCTGAGCTACAAAGTGAGACCTGCCAGGGATTTCGCTCAGTGGTTTCGCCACCTGCTGCGCGAGTGCAAGGACCCGAGAGAGTTCAATCCCCTGTACCAAAACAAAACAAAACAAAGTGAGATCCTACATTATTTTTTTTAAAAAAAGAAGAATTAGAGAGAAAATTCATGAATCCATGGTAATCTCAAAGTGAAAACGGGGTCATTTTGAAACTTGCCCAGTGTTATTAGTTTTTGTGTCATTTATTTCTTTATTCAAGTCTGCATATAACAAAAATCTTCATGTTAGTGTACAACTATGGGAATTAACAAATGCATATGATTATGTAACCACCACCAACATTAAGATGTAGAATAATTTCACCCCCCCCCCAACTCTCTCACGTTTCTCCTTATAACTGATACATTCCCTCAGCCCCAACCTTTGGGAACTACAGATTTATTTTATGTTCCTATAATTTTGCCTTTTCAGAGTATCATATTTTAGATGGCATCCTGCAGCATGCAGTACCCAAAATTAGCTTTTTTCGTGTAGCAAAAGGCATTTAAGTTTAGGCCATGTTATTTTATATATCTGTCATTCTTTGCTTATTGAGTAATATTTTATTGTATAGATATAACTAATTTTGTGTCCATTTACCCATCAAAGGATATCTGGGTATTTCTAGATTTGGGCAATTATTAATAATACCACTAAAAGAATATTTATGCAGATTTTCTTATGAACTTAAGCTTATAGAGGGAGAAGCGAAAAGTAATTGGAGAATTAAAATGCCATAGGATTGATGAACTCTGTTACTTTGGTATGTCCAAGTAATGATTTTCTTGTTAGCCAAGTAAAATGCCACAGTCTTTGTTATGTACTGAATTATTTCTTTACAACATTCATATATTGCAGTTCTAACCCCAGCACCTCAGAATGTGACTGCACTTGAATAAATGACCTTTATAGAGATGATTGGTTAAAATGAAGCTCTTGACAAAATTATAATACTTAAGCTCATTGCTCCTACTGAAATACTTATGTCACTGAATTTCTCTTCTGGGTGTTCAACAACTAAAGTCTGGAGACCAAAATTAGAAAGGTAACTGGGCTATGAGTATGAGGACGCCCAATATTTTGGCCCTGGCCCCTCCAAGTTAACAAAGAATCCAGGACATGAGGGAACCTTTTCTACAGGATCCTACATCTTTGGTAAGTCACTAAACATCCTGAGCAGGGAGCTTGCTGGGAACCAGAAGACAAATGTACTGTGTGCCAAAGGAGGGTCACTAAGAGGGAAAAGTCTCCTACACTTTCACTGAAAGCAACATGGTCAAGCAAGACCATGACCCATCCTGATGGCTGACACTGACAGAGGAACAGAGAAGCTCTATGCATGGTTCCAAAACAATGCCTACAGAGACTTAACTGACCTTGATAGATAGCAAGAGGTTCATATTGATTGACACAGGTCTCACTTTAACTTGGTCTTAAACACCCAGGAGAAAAGAATAACCAAAAGAGGTATGAAATAATGCCATAGTCAAACACCCTCAGGTCCACATTGAGAGCAAAATGTACAAAATGATGCAGGGAGGAGTGGGCATCCCCACCATCAGACGGTGTGGAGCCAAAGGGGACTACAATGTCATGGTGATGGAGCTGTTGGGCCCAAGCCTGGAAGACCTCTTCAACTTCTGCTCAAGGAAGTTCAGTCGCAAAACTGTTCTGCTGCTTGCTGACCGACCAGATGATTAGTCATATTCAATACATTCATTCAAAAAGCTTCATCCACTGAGATGTGAAGCCAGAACTTCCTCATGGGGCAGGGGAAGAAGAGCAACCTGGTCTATATCATAGACTTTGGGCTGGTCAGGAAGTACCAGGATGCAAGGACCCACCAGCACATCCTCTATTGGGAGAATAAGAACTTCATAGGCATGGCACGGTATGTCTCCATCAACATGCACCTCGAAATCCAACAATCTCGAAGGGATGTCTTGGAGTCTGTGGGGTACGTACTGATGTACTTCAACCTGGGCTCTCTCCCCTGGCAGGGGCTGAAGGCTGCCACCAAGAGGCAGAAGTATGACAGGGTCAGTGAGAAGAAAATGTCCACTCCCATGGAAGTGCTGTGCAAAGGCTATCACTCTGAATTTACCACCTACCTGAATTTCTGCCGTTCCTTGCGCTTTGACAAACGGCAAGCCCGACTACTCCTACCTGCGCCAGCTCTTCAGGAATCTGTTCCATCGCCAAGGCTTCTCCTACAACTATGTGTTCGACTGGAACATGCTCAAGTTTGGTGCCAGCCAGGCCACAGATGATGCCGAACTGGACCGCCGGACTGAGAAGAGTGAGTGACACTCCCGGAATGCAGCCACCCGCGGCCTCCCTTCCACAGCATCTGGCCGCCTGCGGGGGACCCAGGAAGTGGCACCCCCCATGCCCCTGACCCCTACCTCACACACGTCTAACACCTCTCCTCGGCCAATCTCTGGCATGGAGGGAGAGCGGAGAGTGAGCATGCAGCTGCACCGAGGGGCCCCAGTCTCCTGGTCCCATCTCCCAGGCCGATGAGATACCTCTCGCATGTCCACCTCCCAGAATAGCATTCCTTTCGAACACCACGGCAAGTAGCTGCTCGTCTCCATCCGAGGGCAGCACTGGATTCCCAGTTGGGTGGCTTCCAGGGGTCTTCAGTCTGTCGTGAGAGCTCTCCTTTTTGCTGTGAAGAGCAGACAGTGCATGGCCGATCTACTCTGTTACCAATGGCTTTACTAGTGACACGCCCCCGGTCTAGACCCGAAATCTTCACACCAGGAGCTCTGCGGGCCACTCACCCAGCAAATACAGACTGAGAGGACAGGCCCCAGAGCGGCCTCACAGAAGCTCAGTTACCACGAGGCTGGGAAGACGCAGGGTGCGGGAGACATCGCAGGGACCCCGACTCCCCGCCATGAGCCTCTCCACCCCACCCGTGGTGGCCGACCTGCGCTCCCTGTGATCCTGCCGCGACTACCAGTCTTCTACTTGGTTAAGACAGTTTTGTATAGTTTTGCTAAAAATACTGGCTTAAATCTGTGTAAAGAAATCTGTCTTTTCATTGTTTCTTGTCTGTTTTTGCGGTCTTAAAAAAGATGCTGACTTTAAAGACTCCTGAGCCAGACGCTGGCTTGCCGTGTCTGTGGAGTCAGAGAGGGGCAGTTGAGTGTCCAGTATTGCGTTGTCTGTTTTCTGTGTTGCATTGCCACTGGTGAGGGGACGTTTTGGCGGAAGCTGTGTGCGTCTGCGTCTCAGCCCCAGCCTGGTTCTGGCCTCTGGCTCACCCTCCCTTCTGTAAGCTGCAACATAGGAATCCTGGCTGCTGCAGAGTAGTGTGGCCGGTGTGTTTCGCAGAATGTGGTGCCTTTCTGCCCAGAGGAGCGAGGAGGAAGAGAGGGATTCGGAGGCCTTGGACACAGAGGCCTTGAGAGCCCGTAAGACAGTGGGAGTCTGGATTAAAGTTGAGTGCACTGTCCGACTTCTGGGAAGAGATGATGTAGGGGTTGTGGCTTTTGTACGGTATTTTGGTAGTGTTTGTTGCCTTTATGCCTTTGACTTTGGAAAGTTTCTGAACAGATTGTAAATACTGCCATACAGATTGGCACTTGGTCTGTGCCTTGGCCTGCTCAAAACCAGGGAGCAAGTTGTCCTCCTAGTGGCCCAGGTTTGCCCAGAGAGGCTGAGAGGAGTCCACCCAGAGGTGCCAAGAGGCAGGTGACTCTGCCTGTCTGAATCCAGAACCTTCACCTCCAGAAAGATGTGGTGCCACACGCTGTGACCTTTGGCCAGGCATTTGTGGAGGGAGCTGTGGTTGGCCTGCCCTGTGGGCTGTGCTGTTCTGCCACTGGTGGTTAGGATCCTCAGATGCTTGGCCCTGTCTGTGACTGTGTCCACCACATGCACTGCTTATTGGAGACAGCAGCTGGACACGATGCAGTCTGTGTTCATGGGTCCATCTCCATTTCTCCCTGTCAGTGTGTGGAGAGAGCTCTGAGGGGATCCAGAGCTCTTGGAAGAGCTAATAGTGCCACTGTGGCTCTTCCCTCCTAACCCAGAGATCTCTGGCACGGAGTCCTGGCCCCAGGGCCACCACTGGCATGTGATGGCATTCCAGAGTGCAGCCGTTTGCTGTCCCAGCCGTCCATCCATTGGTCTGAGCTGTGGGTGCTCCTCTGAATCCTGAGCTGGGTATTCTGCAAGCATTTGGGGGTGTAGGGCCTTGACCAGGGGGCTGTGTGACTGGGTGTGCATTGGGAGCTCAGGTGGGTCAGACAGGGTCAAGGTGTCCACGGTTGTGAGCCCCTTCATCGGTGTTGGGCTCCCCTCTCAGTGAGCTGGCGGGGTGGCAGCAGCAGCCCTCCACACAGATCCTTTGTAAGTAGCCATGGTCCCCAGTGTAGAGCCAGAGGGCAGGGCCAGGCAGCCTCCAGATACTGCACCTTGTGCTGCCTGAGCTGCTGGCTGCCCAGGAGGGGACCCGCCTGAGCCCTCGAGGGTGTGGCTGTGATGTTCTTACCCTATATTTAATTCCCATCACACTTACAGGAAACATAGTTAGAATGTGTGTATCAACCTGTGTCTTGGTGACCAGTCTCTGAGCTGTGTGTTTGTATTACCACTGTATTTGTGTGCTTTAACAATTGTATAAATAATAAATTCATAATGACTTCTATGTTTCTTCCCTGTCCCCCCCAAAACAATGCCATAGTAATAAAGCTGGATATAAAAAGGGGCTCCAGTCACTGACCCTTTCTGGCAGTTTCTAGCTACACCAGTAGCTGACCATGGTTATGGATCATTAGGAAAAACTATGGTAAAATCTATAAGAGCTCAGCTACAGTTTTATATTTCTTAGTGAAATTTGTTCTTTAAATTGTCTCATCTTCTTGTGCTCGCTTCAGCAGCACATACACTAAATTGTCTCTTATCTTCTTACAGCTAAAACTAAAGATATTTATGACAAAGTATCAGACTTATAGATAACCTCTATCAATGAAAGAATCTAAGAGTCAGAAGGTTACAATCACTATTTCAATTTCTAAGTGTGACTTTCTCCCCAACCTGCCCTTCCATTCTTCTGTGCTCATGCTTAGATTATACATGGTCTAATTTCTTAAAAGTTTTGTTTATTCTTGCCTAGAGGCTGCCAAACTCCAAACAGTCATACAAATGGAACCAATGATAAATATGCTAGACTTCTTTTACTGGAACCCACCAGATTGACCTTGTAAACACCACATAACTGCTAAACTATACAATAGGACTTCTATGTTGGGATTCTGAAGTCCCCTGGACCTTCTCCTTATCCTCTTTGTGGGAGGCTATTACTAGTTCCTCCCAGTGGAAACCTTTGTTGGCTATATTCATAGCAATCCTGCTGACCTTATAATTTGCCCCATGTATTCTTAACTGTTTCTTTGGTTTTGTCTCCTCCAGACTTAAAGCTATAAGGTTACCCAAGATGACAATGCCTGGCACCTATTGAAGGCCTTTAGATAGACCCTCTGTAGAGTAATTCTGACAGGTGATCACAACTACTATGACCCTCTTCAGCTGGAAGAAGGCAGATTGGTCTTCGCCCTTTGCCCCCTTATACCAGTTAAGGGTATTTCTTCAGAGGGGGGATTATTGTAGATAGGTAAGTTAATTAGATATCTTGTAGGCAGTTAGACAGGGCCTCCCTTAAGATGCCAGCCCTCCAGGAGCCAACATGGGGAGCAACTGAGGCACATTCACTGGTTAGCATTATAAAAAGAGGAGACACTACTTCCCCTGGGAGTGATAGCTGTGATTGATATTCTAAATGGAAAATTCCTTGTATGTGACTTGTTTTCCTATTTGATCCCCATTTAATCAATATTACCTAGGTGACTATACTTGTAATCTTATTGATTGGTCATGGTTTTGTCCGACCTCATGCCTACCTTGTAAATTTCCATTGGGTTTTACAGTTTTGTCCCACTTTGTACCCACCTCACCACATGGCTTTGCTGCATAAAACATCTTTGAAAAGTATGGTGAGTGGGCAACCCACTTTCCAGACACCCTTCCGCCTCTTTTAGGTGGAAGCTTTCTTTCTCCCAATAAATTTTTCCTACTCAAAAAAAAAAAAAAATGAAGCTCTGAGATTGGCCCTAATCCAATCTGCATGATGCCCTCATAAGGAGAAAAAATTCTGGACACTCAAAGAGATACCAGGGTCTGCCTGCACAGAGAACAACCCTAAATAAAGGTAGTTAGAGGACCATTTGAAAATCAAGAAGAGAGGCTTTAGAAGAAACCAAACCTGTTGACACCTTGATCTTAGATTTCAAGTCCTAGAACCGAGAAAATAAATTTCTGTCATTTAAGCCACCCAGCCTGTGGTATCTTGTTATGGCAGCCACAGCCAGCTAATATAGTCTTTCACTAGGCTTTACCTACTAGTCACACAATCTTCCCATTTTGATGCTCTAAATCAAGAGGATTGTTTTCCCCACCCCAGGTCTTCTAAATGTAACTGTATCCTCCTCACACTCTAAAGCCAAACAAAACATTCCCTCAAGCAATAGCAACTGCTAAGAAATGCCATTTAGGAATAATCCTCCTGAGTCCCCACCCTTCTATGAAATAAATGTCAGAGTTCTCTCCTGCAATCATCAGATGATGACTCTAACTGATGAAACGAAACAGGAGTTCATACAAAGCATATTCAAAACTGCTGGGAAGGCTGGCAAATCAAACTTTAGGCTAAGTTTTCAGGAAGAAAGGCCAAAAACTCTCCACAGACTTGGCCTGATTTTTTTTTTTTAATCTCTTATTGTTGCTGCTTTCCCACTGGGTATAAAAGGAAACTTGGCAACTTCCATCCCCTTAATGCCGCTTATGTGCCAGGAACTCTGCCTTGGGCCCGCTGGGAAGCTGCCCTGCCATTGCCAAGACTGAAAGTTGAATGCATCTGCTGTCTCATGCCCCAACCAAAAGGGTAGCTCCCCTTAAAGCCAATTTCCTTTATTCACCTCTCACAGATATAGCATAGGCCCAGTGCTTTCATTTTATCTGCTGGGGAATCTGGAAATGTGAAGTGTGATACAATGAAGAAAAAGGACCCATTGTATGGGAATTTACCCAAATTTCAAAAATGATAGTTAACCTTTAAACTACATTTTTAAAGGCCAGTTCAGACTTGCTGCTCTGACTTATTAACCTCCACTTTCCTTTCCACACTTAGATTTTTTTAAAAAGATGGTTTATTTTATCTCATTTGCTATTATTATTTCAATTGCATATACTTAGGGGTACTGAGAGGATGAGAATGAGCCAAAAACACGGACACCCAACACTAGTCCTTTATTAGGGGATGGGGTGCCAGGCTGTCTCAAACAATGGCAAGAGCAGTGGCCAGGGGCTGGCTAGGTGACCTCTTATATGGGCAAGGGGCACAAGGAGGGGGCATAGTGGAGGTAGATGTTTGCTGCAGCCAGAGGTAAGGTTTAAATCTATTGACAAGTTAGGATTTCTCGGTGGGAAGGACTATAAGTGGGAGAGCTTCAGGGTGGGAAAGTTAGGTTATTGTTTTCCTGAGTGATTTATTATCTGCCGGGAAGAGGCATTTAGGAGGTGGGGGCTGCCAGAGCCATTTTATCTAGCAGAGAACTCTATCAGATACAGTGTGACAATTTGATACATATTTACACTGTATTATGTGATCAGAGTAGTTAGCATGCCAAGCCCCCTTATCATTTTGTTAAATTTTTGATTAATGCATAATAAATGCACATATTTAGAGGTAGAGAGTCATATTTCCATACATGTATACAATATGTACCAATCAGAGTAACTGATGTTTTCATATGCTTACTATAACTTTGTGTATGGAGACTTTATGATCTTCTAGTTATTCATAAAATAAATATTAGGTTATTGTGAAAAATAACCTCCCCACTATGCTGCAGAACACATGAACTCAGTCCTTCTGTTTAACTGTTCAACCCTAAGCTTTATATGTTTTCCTAAAATCTTAGTTCCCCTAACTCTAGAGAAATCCTCATTTCAGTATATAGAAGGAGGGTCATTGGTCAAAACAGTCCATTTGACCTTTCTCTCAGTAGAATTTAAAAATAGGATTAAGATAGAAACTATAACTATGTTCTTTTTGATAACCATCTTCAAATGACTTGTCTATGGCATTCACTAATTAATCATTTGTTTGATATCAATTAGATGCAGAAAATAGCTACTAAAGGAAGCATATGTTGTTAATCTCAGGGAAAATATTATTTATTGGCCTTAAATTGAAAATTATTCACATGCATACATAGTTTATTTTGTTCTTATTGCTATTAATAGAATGATAAGATGTGTTTTGACAATCAGAATAATACTAAATTTGATGTGTCACTTTAAAAAGATATTTTTAGAATTGAAAACCAGACAGGATAATATTGATGGAAAACATCTACTTCACAGTCATCTTTCAATACTTTGCCCCCATAACCATCTTTGACAGCTTCAAAAGGTGTTGATAACAATTCTGAGACCCTGGTGTCATAAGTTTTCTTTAAACTTCTATTTGCCTCCATGTCTACCACACATTTACATGCCCAACCCCAAGTCATCATCCCTCAAAAGTATTTTATTTCCAAGTTCTCAATAGCTCAAAAACTTCTTCGAATATATCACTCTTTCCTTTCTCCTTTACTATTCTACTTACTGAGCCTATTTCTCCCTCTGGTGACTTCCAGGCCCTATATATCTTCTTCTTTTTTTTTTTTTTGGTACCGGGGATCGAACTCAGGAACTTGCGCTTTTGCAGCAGGTGCCGGGACCACTGAGCTAAATCCCCGGCCCACCTATATAACTTCTTATTCTTCTATTACAGCACCCTTTTCTACCCTTAACCTACCATGTAACTCAGAATTTTGTCATCACAGTGCTAGTCTCCACCACTAAGTAACTCATCTTTCTCAGCTTCCACACCAAAGCTGGCCAGACTTTGCTGGGAAAATCATATAATCATGCTGATGAGAGTAAGTGTGTATACTCTACCTTCATATGTCTACTCTGCTTCCCAAACTGTCACTTCTTCTTGGGAGAAACCTGCATTAATTTTTCTATCACTGGGTCATAAATTAAGCCATAGTTTAGCAGCTTAAATGGCACACATTTTGTCTCATGTGTTCTTTGGCTCAGGAATCAAGGTAAGGCTTATCTGAGCACTCTGGTTCAAGTTTTCTCATAAGATTTCAATGAAGAGGTTGATCAGAGCTGGGGAGTTATCTATAGGATTGTCTGGGGGAAAATTGACATCCATATAACATGGTTGTAGACAAATTTTTGGTTCCTTAATGATTGCTTGCCTGACAGCTTCCTTTTTTCCTTTCTAAAATGCCATTGGCTGGAAGCTGCTGTCAGTTCCTTGCTCCATGTGGCAACTTGCTTTTTTTTTTTTTAATGTGAAATATTTTCTAGGTACCATTTTTATTAAGTTGAATTAAAAGGGGTTTTGTAAATTATTGGGCCAAATTTTTTTAAATTTTATTTTATTGGTACATTTTAGGTATACAATATAATAACATTCATCATTGGAAATTTGCACCTTTATATAATCTCTCTTTTCTTATTTTTCCCCCTTGCCCTGCCCTCCCTTCAGCCCCTCCATCCCTCCCTAGTTACAAAGACTTTGTTTCCATTTTTCCATTTTCTCATATTAATTCCATTCCCTTCTTTCCTTTCCCCTACCCCTCCCATTTCCCCTTCCCCTTTGTTCCTTTTCTTCCTATTTCACATTATCTATTATATCTTTTAGTCCTTATTTACACTTTCAGTTTCTCACACCAGAGAAACTATTCGGTATTTACACATGTGCATCCTATTTATTTCACTTAAGAGTATTGCCTCAATGTGCATCGATTTACCTATACATGTTTCCAGTTTCTCATTCTTTATGGCTGAGTAGTACTCCATTTTAATTTTTAAAAAGCACATTTTCTTTATCCAGTCTCCAGTTGATGGGCATTTGGGCTGTTTCCAAATTTTAGCCATTACAAACTGTGCTGCTATGAACATGGGTTCACATATATCACTGTGGTATGATTCTTTTAATTCTTTGGGGGAAGACACCCAACAGGAATAGCTGGGTCAAATGAGACTTCCAATCCTAGTTCTTTGTGTATCTCCATACTGATTTCCACAGTGGTCACACCAGTTTACATTCCCACCAGCAGTGGAGCAGTGTTCCTCTTTCCCCACAGCCCCACCAGCATTTGTTATTGGTTGATTTCATGATAGCAGCCATTCTTTCTGGGGTGAGGTGGAATCTCACTGTTGTTTTCATTTGCATCTCTCGAATGACCAGTGATGTTGTACATTTTTTCATATGTTTATTTGCCATTTCTACTTCTTTGTCTGAGAGATGTCTGTTCATTTCAGATGCCCACTTTTGGATTGGGTCTTTAAATTTGGGAGGTCTGATTTTTTTTAGTTCTTTATAGATTCAAGATAGTACACCTTTTTCTGAGGAACAGCTGGCGAAAATTTTTTCCCACATTGTGGGTTGTCTCTTCACACTGCTGGTGGTTTCTCTTGCTGTGCAGAAACTTTATAGTACGAAGAGATCCAACTTGTTGATTGTTTGTGCTAGTTCATGGGCAACTGAGGTTTTGTTCATAAAATCCTTTCCTACACCAATGTCCTTAAGAGTTCTACCTAACCTCCCTTCCACCCGGTTTAGTGTTTCTATTTTAATATTTAGATCTTTAATCCATTTTAATTTTAGTTTAGTGCATGGTTTAGTCTTTGGAGAGTTGAAACCCAATTTTTCCAGCACCATTTATTAAAGAGGCTATCTTTCCTCCAGTGAGGGCGTTTGGCTCCTTTGTCGAAGATGAGGTGGCTGAGTGTGGCAACTTGCTTTTACAAAGTCAGCAAAGAATCAGCTAGCAAGACAGTAGTGACTATCTTATGCAATACAATCCCATCACCTTTGTCACATTTTATTGGTTAGAAGCCAGGTACTAGGCCACACTACACTAAAGGGAAGGAATTACACAGAGACTGAGTACCAAGAGGTATAAATCTTTGAGACCATCTTTAGAATCTTCCTGCACAGGGACCTGGCAATATACTCACTATTTTCATAATTTATACAATATATTTTCATACAATGTACAAAAATAAGATATTTTAATTGTAGTTAGTTAAGGTCACTGTGTTAGTGTTCTTTCACTATGAAAAAATACTTAAGACAATCAACCTAAAAAGAGGAAAGGTTTATTGGGCTCATGGTTTCAGTGCATGGTCCCTTAGTCCTATTGCTTTGGGCCTATGGCAGCATAGTACATTATGTGGGGACCCTATGGCAGAGAAGGATTTTTTTTTTTAACCACATGGCAGCTAGGAAACAGAGACTGGGAGGGGCTGAGGTCTCAATATTCCCTTCAAGAGCACACATCCAATGACCTAACTTTGTCCCTCTTTGTTTTATCTCCTTAAAGGCTCTGCACTACATAGGAAATCAAGCATTCAACACATAGACCTGTTGGGAGCATTTGAGATCCAAACTATAATAACCACTCTTTCCCTCTATTTCTGTCTTTCTTCTTCCACCTCTTCCTCCCTTGTTGACATTTGAATGATCCCATGAATTGTGTAATACAATAAAAAGAAATTGAGTTGAAGATACATTTACTATGAATTTAGTGTAGTATGTCAAGTGGTTTGTGTAGCTAAATTGTTTCTAGTTACTCTAGTAGAGAAATAATTTCCATCCATGTATCAACTGCCTTCTATGCTGATTAAACCAGTGAATTGAATTTATGTCCACTGAAATCACTGTTTTCTTGCTGGTGGGGAGAAATCCCTACACTTTTTAGGGTCACAAAACTTGTCTGTATTGACTGTGAAATGTTTTTTAAAAGTTTGTTTACCTTCACTGGAAGAAAGATAACCTCTTTAATAAATGGTACTGCAAAAACTGGCTTTCCACATGTTGAAGACTAAAATTAGACCCTTATCTTTCACCATGCACTAAATTAAAATTGAAATCCATTAAAATAAAAACACTAAATCTGCTAGAAGATAGAATAGGTAGAACTCTTGAAGACATTGGTGTACTCAAAGACTTCATGAACAAAACCTCGATCTCAGAGGAAATATAACAAAGAATGAACACCTGGGATTTCATGTCATTAAAAAGCTTTTGCAAAGCAAAAGAAACCACCAACAGAATGAAGAGACAACATACAGTGTAGGAAAAACAATTTTGCCAGCTGTTCCTCAGACAAAGGACTAATATCTAGAATATATAAAGAATAGAAAAAAATCAGACCCCCACCCACCCAAATTTAAAGATCTAATCCAAAAATGGGCATCTGAAATGAACAATCATTTCTCAGGTGAAGAAGTAGAAATGGCAAATAAATACATGAAAATATGTTCAGCATCACTGGTCATTTGAGAAATGCAAATGAAAACAAGGCTGACGGTCCACCTCTCTCCAGAAAAAATGGCTATCATCAAGAAATCAGCCAATAATGAATGCTGGCAGGGCCGTGGGGAAAAACGAACACTTCACCACTGTCGGTGGCAGTGTAGACTGGGAAACTACTATGGAAATCAGTGTAGAAATTCCTCAAAAAAATAGGACTAGAGGATCAATTTGACCCAGCCCCCTTTTTGATATCTTTGTTTTTGAATGCTCCGTACTCCTGGAATAGCTATCATATCTCTCTCTTCCCCCTTTTTCTCCACCTTTTTTTTTTTGAATAAGAGAAAAGCATATTTATTTAATCACAGTTTTACATAATATGAGAACCTTCAGGAATAAAGTTCCAAAGACTGAGAAAAAACTCTACTTTATGCATAGATTCAAAGACACATAAGCAGCAGGTAGAAATATGAATGGAACCAAGGTATGATGTAATGAGAATGGATCACAAAGGGGACCCCTGGCACTACATGCCCAGGTTCTTCTTTTTTTTTTGTATTAAATTCTTTTATTGGTACATTGTAGGTATACAACACAATTACATTTCTCATTGGGAATTGTACCTTTATATAAT
>NW_004624783.1:14635418-14650939 GCF_000247695.1 Heterocephalus glaber
GTCTCTTCTTGTTCCAAATGAATTTTTGGATTGTTTTCTCAAGGTCTATGAAGTATGCTGCTGGGATCTCAATTGGAATTGCATTAAATCTATATGGCTGCTCATTATCTTTAACGAATTCCTGTTCTAATGTTTATCATAAGCAACTTCATCATTCTCCCAAACACATTGTATCCAGCACTATTAGGCTATTCTTGGCAAATAATCTCATCTCCTACATCAGAGAGAAGACAGGGTAATGTCCTCCTGGCTTCCTCTACTCATAAGGTTATTTTCTTCTGAATATATCTTTTCTCTGTCCCAGCAGTTTCACTGAGACATGTGTCCCCCTTGTCATTCAGGATTATTTCCACCTAGTCCTTGAAAACTGCTGATCTCTCCTTGACTTTTCAAATTTGAAAGAGGAACATTAAAAAATTCACTAGAGATTGTGCACATAGCTAGGACATGTTGACTTTACTGTATGGAGTCATCTTATGTCACTTTCTTTCCTTGCAGACTGGTTAATTTAACCTAAAAAAAAAGGAATATATCTTGGTGCTCTCACTACTCTTTTTTCTTCTCTGGGAACAAAACTGCAGTGGGAAGGATTCATCCCCTGGGCTGCCGTGGTTGAGGATATCTGGAGGAAACTCACTTCTTTATAAACTGACTTCTAACCAGAACTACACTTTTCACTCCCTTACTTCCCCTCTGGAGTACAAGCAAGGAGTGCTTCTTTGGTTTCCCCCCTGCTGACTTAGCATTCAGCTCTTGGATCTGCCAAGTTCCTCACCACTGACTACTGACTGCTTGCTTCCCAACTTCTCACATTTTATTCCTGTTATCACCTCTCACATAAATTATTGGTTCTTGGGGCTCTACAGGTTTTTTTTAAAAGATTTTTGCTCTCATAATGGAGTCTCAAGAGTAAATGGAGGTAAATGTACTCTCTGAATACATTCTGCTGTCTCTAATCAGGACACATGGATTAATGCTTCATTCCTGGTTCCTGGTAGTGTATTAAGGTGCATTCTTCTACAGACTCATGTTGATGTTTTATCCATTACATCTTTAACTTTACTGTCAACCTTTCCTAAATGCAGAGATGAAGTTTACAGTGTTCAATTTATATTAAGTGCATAGAGGAACTTTACTGTTGTGTGCAGAAAGTTCAAATTACAAACTATGATAATGTGTATTACCGAAAAAATTTTTCTCCTCACCACAGGATTTTTGCTTTCAACTGTCCCTTCTAATAACTCCCAGAGGGTCTCCCCAAAACCTGCTTCTTTGAATTCTATCTTGCAAACCTAGATTAGCTAAGCTCTACATTTTATTATACTCTAATTTTAGATTACAATTATCTAGTCCATCTCACTAATGGATACCCTCAAAATACTTCTGATTGGCCATCCTCCTGAGTCCTGAAGATTAGTAACACTCACTTCCTTTTTTTTTAGCCCACATTTCTTATTTTGACTTTTCAAATAGGAATTTTATGTCTTTCTGTTATGGGAAATGTGAAAATTTCAAGCAATATTTTGAAGCCCAAGTTCATGAGCATAATCCTCAGTAGACTATTATGCCACACTGATAGTTGTTCTTGGCTCAACCAAGCAGAGATAATCTCTCCTGTTAGTCAAACACTACACCTTACTGTTACTACTCTGATAGAATCAATTACAGTTTTAAATAATTGTTAATATGTCTCTTTTTTGGACTTTGAGCTCATCAGAGTCAGGAAGGCAAGGATCAGATCTTTTCATATATTTGCTTCCTTCTTTTACCTTAGAATCTTATACAGAAAATATTAGCAACTTTCATTTCATTTGCTGAGTGAATGGGATTGTAAATTATATAAAACAGAACCAAATAAAGATCTGTACTCATCACATAATTGTGATCCTATAAATATGGTTAAAGTAATATATATGAATAAATTTACCTCTAAAGCATTTTTCTAATTTCAGAAAAAAATTATTCCATTTGCTTAAATTATCATTCATCTAGTCCTGAATATTCTCAAGGGGTGCTTTATAAAGTCAATGAGCCTGGTCTCAGCTCAGCTCCTACCGTCGGCCCTCCTGTGGAGGCCGAGGGGCTGCTCAGGAGGCTGCAAGCCTTGGCTTAAACTACCTGATGACAGCTGTCCCAGGCCCACCCTGGCCGGTGACCTCCCCCTCCAAGTGGGGGACTGCTGAGTTCTGGGAGGCCAGCGCACACCCCACTGGCTGTTGAAGCCAGCTCTTTTGGCCTGGTCCTGAGGGAATTAAATCTCTCTCTCCATGAAAAATAAGTAAATAAATAAAAATAAAAAAAGAAAGTCAATGAGCCATCAGATAGTGTACCAGTTGCATTTTCTCATCTAAATTCTCACTCTGCCACTCACTCCCCTTATCTTTTCTGTATTTAATATTCCATCTCCTATATCTATGTCTCTCCCACCATTCAGCCCCATTTTTTTTTAAAAACTATGCTTTATGTTGAAAGAGAACATATTTTGGTAACATTTTAAGAAAGAGAACAGGAGTGGATGTGCCCACCTGTAATCCCAGTGCTCAGGAGGCTGAGGCAAGAGGATTGACATGAGTTTGGGAAAAGAAAATAGAGAACAGGAGAAGTAAATTTAATGTGACCTTTAATTATGTGAGAATGCCTTTATTTTACTTGGTTGATAGTTTGAGTAAAAGTTTCTAAATTTCATATTATTTCTTTCAGCATTTTAAAGAGACTATTCACTGTTTATCTAGCTTGCTAATTGATGATCTTATGTCATTCTTATTCCCAATCTTTTGTTTATGGTCTATATTTTTTTCTCTTTGTAAGATTTCAATATTCATTTTTTGGCCTAAGTGTGTTGATATTTGCCAATTATTTTCTTTATTATGACTTTTCTCAAACATATTATTCATGACTTTCAATGGGCCCTTTTACTATGAGCACAGTGTTTTATTAAGTTCTGGTAAGCATTCCTTTTATTTTTGTTTTGCTCATTTTCTTTCTTCCCACTTGTTTTGACTTCTCTTAGTCGGATTTTGCATTGTTTCCTCCATTTTCTTGTATTTTTAATTATTTTCTTCTAATTATGTAACATTCTAAAATTTATCCTTTATCTTTAAATACCAATTACAAAAAAAGTACTGGAGATCGAACTTGGGACCTTGCACTTGCGAGGCAGGCGCAGGAACCACTGAGCTAAATCCCAGGCCCCTCCAATTGAAAATTTTTAATATCTTAATTTTATTTTTTACTACTTAAATTCTCTCATTTCTTTTTTGTTGTTGTTGTTATTTTAATCTTGTTACATGACGTAATACCATGTCGTATCTCTGAGGTCTGAAGTTAGAGTTTTAGACGTTGTATTCTACTGTCGCTATGGTTTCTGTTTTTTGGATTTTTTTGTGGACACTTACATCACCCTACTTTATGACTTGGGGGTCTCTTTTTACTAGAAGATTCTTTTAAATTTCGAATTCTTGACCATCCACTCTTATTCAATTTAAGGCAATTCAAAAAGAGCCTGAGAGCAAGCGGTCAGGAGGAGGGTGGCTCTCCCCTGAGCGGAGCTCCGAATTCTCCTCCTCTTCCCCTTCCCCACTCCCCTTCCCCTTCCCCACTCCCCTTCTCTTATCCTCCCCCTCCCCTCCCCTCCTCTCCCCTCCCCCCTTCCCTTCCTCTTCCCTCCCCCTCCTGCACTCCCAGATGGAGCCTCCAACCAGAGGGCTCACCACCTTGCTTGGGGAGCTCGCAGGCAGGCTGCGACTAGATCAGATTCCCCTTAGGCCTCTGGTGCAAAATCTGTGAGATAGGGTGGCCACACATAAGCCCGAGGGACAGAACTCTTGCCCTACACAAAGTCCTCACGGTGTGGACAAATTGGCCCTGACACACTCTTTGCTAATGTAATTTCAGGGGAAATACACCACTGCCAGTTTCATTTTCCTCTTTGGAATGCAACTAAGACAATTGATTCAGCCAAGTTTTTCTTTCTCATTGCTCAGCCTTAATTTCAGCAGGTCAAAAGTGTGTGCAGGCATTCCAGGTAACAGGTGTGTGTGTAAAGTTATCAAAAAATAGGTTCTTTAGGAACTCAGCTCTTTAGATATCACATCCAGCTTGTCGTGTTAAGTACCTAAAGGATCTGAGATGTCCATCTTTCATTTCGTATTTCTCCTATGGTATCCATGTTCAGAATCCAAGTTGCTGCTGTAACTCGGTGGCGGGCCCAGTGCTCTCCATGTGTACTTGCTGCAGTCTCACTGAACCAGGGAGCCTAACTTCTAACACTGTGACTTTGCTTTGAGACCTTTCCTCTCCTGGGTACTGAGGTGCTATGAAGCCAACTGACAAAGATGCATCACATATCTCAGGCTCATGCCATTACCCAATTCTTTTATTTGCAATTTGAGCTATTTAAAGATCGATAAATTTCCTTTTCCAAAATGTAAACCAAACAAAAACACACCTGCCTGTACGTCCTGTATGCAGAGTGGTTTGTTAATTAGTGAACTTCACTGAAGGACAGTCAACAATGAGTGGGATTTTTCACTGGATGACAGACAAATGTTAGTGACTATCATAAAAGCATTTTCCCTGAGGATCTCCCTCCCCTTCCTTCTCCTCCCCTCCCCTCCCCTCCCCTCCCCTCCCTCCCCCTGCACTCCTCTCCTCCCTGGGAGGTTTATGGCTGGTTCCTGGAGTCCTGAAAAAGTAGATGGAAGGGCCAGGGTCTTTCGATTCCATTTGCCGACTTTCACTTCATTCCCCTTCTTTTAGACTTTCCTGTTTGCTTTACTAAGTGACTTTCAATTTCATTTAACCAGGGAATAAGCCAACTAGCTCTTTCAGGGAAGGAGTGTAGCAATAAATGTAGTTGCCTGGCCTGATGAAAGGCAGGAGGCGCCTAGGACCTCCAGCTCTGCCTACAGACTTTAACTCAGTTGGCCACTAATGCCTGTTATCCCAGATTCAGTGATTTTCTGGAACTCACTTCCTATGTGGCCTATAAGTGGTAGCTTTCTTTTATCTTCTGTAACAGTATCTCCTCCTGTCTGTTCTATCTTCCAAATCAGTGGTTACATCTTTCGTTGGCTATCCTCTCATCTCCATCTCTTTCTATTATTTCTTTTTTTTTCTTCCTTTGTGAATTTAACCTTTTTCCTTTCCTGTCATTTAAAAAAATATTTAGAGGGACAAATTAATAAGGAATATTAGCAGACAAGTTTACTAAAAATTATTTGACACTGATCTTTCTTCAGTGGTTTGTATCATACTTTATTTAAAAAGAAAGAAAGAAAGAAAGAAAGAAAGAAAGAAAGAAAGAAAGAAAGAAAGAAAAGAAAGAAAGAGAAGAAAAAGCAAGGGGGAAGGAGGGAGGGAATAAGGGGCGGAAAGAGGAAGAAAAGGAGAGAGTCTACTTCAGTTAAAGTTGTGACTGTGAATTCATTCTGAACTGTGTAATGAAACCACCACAATATCTTTCTTTGACCTTTCAAATGTTTGAAGTTACTGTTAGTGTCAATAATTACAGTGCTTATGAAAGTACTAAAAAGCTCCTCTGTACTGAAAAGCCAGCGGATCTAAATTTCCCAAAGGTTTTTAGATCTTTAAAGGAAAAACAGAAACTAGTACTTGCCAAATGCTGATTGTATCTTTCACTGAGCACTTGCTTTATAATTTAGCTATTAAAAAATCTTTGAGACAAATTTAATTGTATTATTGTGACCATTATAGATGAGGAACTCAAAATCCTAAAAAAGAATTAAAGAAATTAGTGTCAACTTCAGCTAGAAAATAATAGTCAGATCCACCCCCAGGACTGACTTCAAAGTCCACATTGTCCTACAATTTAATCAACTTGTGTAACCTGTCCCTACCAATGTACAAGTGGGCATATTCTATGAAAGTTCATAGGTTTCATCAGCATTCAATGCTCGACTATTATGATCTCTTCTAAATTTGTAATCCATGGCCTACAAATTGTCCTCTCTATGTTATATCTATTCCTAAAATTATATATTTATTCTGAAAAGTAAAAATTTATTTTAGAAAACACATGTAGTTCAATTTGTTGCTTTTTTCTTTATGAAGTATTTACTTGTAAAAATATTTTTAAAGGCATTGCCTAAGGACATTTTTTTTTAAAACTATTATCCCATCTAGCAAAACTCTACCTAAAAACAAAAACAAACAAACAAAAATATGTGCCAGGGATTTAGCTCAGTTGTGCCACTGCCTGCCTGGCAGGTGTAAGGTTCAGAGTATGATCCCCAGTACCAAAAAAAAGAAAAACCCAGAAGACTCTGCCTAGATGTAATAATCCCTCGCTATATGTAGAACATCAACTTTGAGCAAAGGGTTCTTTTTTAAAAATTTGCTTACTGTGTACCTTTTTTTTTAAATCAGGGAATATATTTTTTTGAAGTTTTGTCACTTTGGCGCCAGACTGTACTGGGTTTCATTTTCATCTCTGCCCCTCAGCATCTGTTTGTTGTATCTCCACATTCCAAGTTGGCAATTATAACTACTTTGCAAGTTTGCTGATGGGGTCAAAAGAAAGAAGTCTAAGACTAATACTGAAGTGCCTCTTTAGTGTTTGTCTCAGTTAGGTTTGATGGTTGCAAAGAAAGCACCTGACTCAATCTAGTTCAAGGACAAGGAGTTACTCTAAAGATTCGTGTGCATAAAAGGTTCACCAAAGAATCATCAGAAACAAAGGCAACTTGAGAGATAGACCCTGCCGGCCTCTATTCTGCACCACTGGCCTCACCAAGTCAGTTCTGCTTTGCTGTAGACCTAGGCTCCACTCTTCTCTCTTTACCTACTTGCTTCTACTCCTCCTGCATAATTTCTACTCCTTATAACTTCTACTCCCACGAGATTTTTGCTTACCATATTACCAACTCTTACGTCTTTTGGTGTATCCTTTTGTTTGCCTCTGCTAATAATTAGCAGATTACTTGTTTTATTTTGTAGTACAGATTTTCAGGAAGTAGTTCTCTGATAGACCCAGTATATTTCTTCATTTATTCCTTCAGACTATAGGTCAATAATTACTGATTCAGTCAATGTTAACTAAAAAAAAGGAAAGATAGATGGTCCTGTTACAGGGCCAGGAGAGTTGAAAGTATAGAGATGCACCACACTCTGAATTAAATGGAATCCTTTATTATCATAGCGGGCGGTCCAAAGGGGCCTCAGGCCTCCAAAAACTCTGGACGAAGGAAAGGCAGTTTGCAGGGTCCTTTTAAGGGCTCTTGTATTGGGGAGGGCTCAGGGAGTGGGGGAGCACAAGCAGAACTTCTCAGGAGCAGAACTTTGCTAAGTCAGTGGGGGTCGGGGCAGTTTCACACAGTTTAGTTAAAACAAAGTATCACATAGGCGCAAGAGTCTTCTCTTTACAAAATAGTAAAGACGACAGACAGTTGCAGACTCACACAGGATGCAGTGGCTGGTCTTGGGGTGGGGAGGGGGGTGTGGGACGACACCAACACGACCTGGAATCACTCAACTTTACACAAATGGAGCCAGGTTGGCTATCACAGTCCACCCACAACATCCAACTGACCTTTCCTTCCACACAGGAAGCAATGTGGTAGCTTCCTTCCCAGTCATCTGAGACAAGCAGTTAAAGTTACAAGATGAAAATAGCAATCAGCAAATTTTAGTTTCTTTTTCCCTTTGATTTCATATACCCTCTATGAAGATTCATCATTTGTCCCCAGTTTTATTCTATTTTTCTTTCCTCTTAGAAGATTGAATGATGTCAGGAATAGGAAAAATAATATACGAATATCCCCTGCAGTCAGTTTACCATTTACTTTGGATCTTTAAGAGTTTGTGCAGGTTTGAAAATTGATTTAGTGAATTTTTCCTAAAATTCTTTAAGAGCTCAGCCTAGCATTGTAGTTCATTTTAAAAAGTGTAAAGGTCAAGTCTTATTGTTAGGGAACTAAATCTTATTCATATATAAGATGCTAATTCATGAGAAACTAATAAAAAGGTAGAATGTGGTGGAAAGATAACTGATTTCTCATCTTAAAGAAAACACACACACACAGAGACATACAAATACACAGTTTGGTACTTGGAGTTGGCTGAGGGAGCACCAATCTACATTCCCAGCCCTTTTGAGTTTTTTGTTTTTCTTTTTTGACAGGGTCTAAGGCTGGTCATGAACTTAAGATCCTTCTGCCTCAGCCTCCAGAGTAGCTGAGATTGTAGGGGTGCACCACCGTGCCTGGCAAAGAGCACTTACATTTTTTAGAAAGATAAATTACAATGATCTAAGACAACATACTAATATGACCACATGAATATTTTTCCATTTTGCTTAAATTCAGAATGGAGTTGGGACACTTTGGAAGACGTATGTCACATCACGAAGGGATAATTTAATACATTGTTTATGTAGATTTGCTGAAAATTACTTTTTTGAGTGCCTAATTTACTAACTCTGAATCTTCCTGTGCTGATGGAGCTCTACTTTAAATATACATATATGCCACCTACACAAGGGAAGAAAATGCCTGAAATCCAGTGGTATGTTTATGAAGTACATATAGAATATTTTTTCTTCTACTTCTGTGAGTGAGAGAATATTTGAAAGTTCACCAAGGAATAAACAACTAGAATTACTTTAATAGTGATTATAATATAAATTGGCTCTAATTTGATATATATATTTCTGATTCCTTTTCATTTGAACTGGAATTTAGATTTGATCTCTCTTTAACCTTTGATTCACTTTTTCCCTCATATTCTTTTGAAATGAACTCTTTTTTCTTGCCCTAATAAAAATTCAAGTCCGTTTTGATTCCTCATCTCTGTCATTATTATTAAGGCATACATCTAGAATGCTGGGAATCACACATCCTTTCTGTTCCCTTTCTCTCCAAGTTACTACCTAGTCCTTTCCTTTCTGCCATGCAACCGCATCTTGATGCCATAGGTTCTTCTCTGCGACCACTGAATTGTTTGAATTGTTTGAATTCAAACTTGCTTAGAACCTTCTAAGTGTTCTGTCTCCCTGATCCTAGACTCTGCTTCTGCCTCCTCACTTTCATGGTTGTTGTTTTTCTGAAACACAGATGTGATCACGGTCCTCCTTCATTTCAACGATGTTAAAGGCTTTCTATGGCCTATGAAATTGATTCAAAATAACTTAGGCAGGCAAATCTTCATGATTTGACTGCACTGTTTCAGCATTCTAGTGCATTGCTTTTGCCATCTGTCTCTGTTCTATTCAATTACCTGAACTTTACCGTGTCCATGACCACCACTTTCTGTTCTCTCAGGCTTGTTCATTCTTTGTCATTGTCTGCTACATGAAATAACGTAAATTTCAGCTCAAGTACTACTTCAAGATATTCCTTCCTTTACTAAAAACTTTTTGGTCCCATAGATTTTTGCACAATCTTATTTTTGGCATATTTCACATAGTGCAATAATTTTTTTGCCTGCCAGCCTTTTTGCTACAAACAGACTAAGGAAAAACAGTTTGGTTTGTTTTTGCATCCTAGCATCAAGAGCAGTACCTGCTACAGGTGACGCACCCAACTAATATTTGTTGAATGTTTGCTCGGTGAATTAAAAAAAAATTATGCCACAACCCCTTGAGAGAACCCTAATTTACTTTCTATGATGTAAACATACCTCCAAAGAGAGGGTTGCACTGTGGCAAACCAAGCACTTAGTAATTTAAGGAGATTTGTCTTCAATCTATGATCTGGGGGCATAACCCTCATTCCTCCAGATCTTCTAACACACTTTCTCCTGAATAAGTAATATTATAGTCAAGCCTCCTTTTAAAATATTGCCCAAATATGGTAATTACAAAATTGTACTCTCCACAGAAATAATAGTTGTAATATTACTGTTATGTGTTGACTTGTATACCCAAAAGGATATGAAGTCCTACATCCCATTACCTGTGAATGTGACCTGATTTAGAAATAAAGTCATTGCAAATGTGATCAAGCTAAGATGAGCTCATATTGAAATAGGATGAGCTCTAATCCAGCGTGACTAGTGATTTTACAACACAAGAGACAAAGATTTAGACACAGAGGGAGAATTCCATGCAATGACAGAGGCAGTGATTGGTGGGATGCAGCTGCAAGACAAGGAATGCCACAGATTGACAGCCACAGCCAGAACCTACAAAGAAGCAAGAAAAGATTCTTTACAGAGTATCAGGGGAACATGCTCTTACTGGTATGCTGATTGCAGTCTTCTAACCTCCAGAACTGAGAAACGAAATGTCTGTTGCTTTAAGCCAACATCCCTAGGAAACTAATATAACAACCTAGGCTTACCTGAAGTCTTTGACATCTGAAACTGTGCTTGAGTAATTCCTGAAATGGAATTCTCCACAGGAAGTACATTCCACAGTAGAAAAGCCAAGGTGCTGCAAAATCTTGGGAGGCTTTTCAACATTTTTCTCAGACCTTTTGCTTATTATTCTCAAACTAAAAAACATGATGCCTTTATATCCCACAGTTTCAGAAGCTTTTAATGACAATTTACATAAGGGTGTTTCAACATGAAATGATGGAGAGTTAAAGAGTATAATCTTCAAATTTCAAGGTTGTGAGGTTTGATGGATAGTTCCCTTGTGTTAACTAGAGACACTAATATTACTTCAGTACAGCCTGATCTGATTGCCTGATAGTTATGTCTGTAATCACGTACTTTCAGGAAGAGGAGAATTATGTGCTTGCTTTCCTCCTACCTATGTCTAATTACATGAGAGGATTTGCCAGTTGTCTGTTTCTTTGCTTGCTCTGGCACTCAATCCAATGGAGGACTGGAGCAGCTACCAAGAAATACTAAGACAAGATTAAAGGTATTAGACATCAAAGCACCTAGGAATCCAAGGAATAGTATTGGATTAAGGGAAAGAGTAAGCTGCCTGTAAAGTGATTAAGCTTCCACAGGCTATAAAATAAAAGGGGAAAACATTATTCACTTTAGGGTTACCTTTCCTCAAGAACATGCAGCAAAAAGATTTGTGTGTTTTTACTTCCAAATGAAGTTGATATAAGTTGGAATTTGAAGATCACTTCACTTTTTCAGTTAGCAAAGCTTCAGGGGAAAACTCAAAACCATTACCAGGAAAGTAAAGGAATACTTCAGACAGCTCCCAGCAAAGGAAAATGAATGTTATCTTTACAATAAAAAGTGTTTAAAAAAGCAGAAGTATCTATAGGATACTCCTGGAACCACTTAAGATATTAATCAAAGAGAACACTGGAAATATCTTGTTATGTTTGGATCTTAAATGTGTGTTGAATCCTTGGTTCCCACTTAGAGATTGCTATAGGGAGGTGGTGGAAACTCTAGAAATTGGGGGAGAGGTGTTAGGGAATCATATTTGTTAGGCAATTCACGGAACTAAAGAAAGCAAATGTATAATAATAAAGTACTATTAAAATAAATAATACAAAGTGAAATAGCTTATTGGCTTACATATTTTAAATTTTGACCAGAATGCTATTTGATACCATTAAAGAATTGATGTTATACCATACACTTTGCCTTACAAGTCCAGCTCCAAGGTGCAGTCAGCACATGTATTGTCATGGCCCCTGAGAATATCATTGTGGAAAAGCATGGCTGTTCTCCCCTGTTATGGTTTTCATAAGAGTCCTACAAGGGCTTATGAGTTAAAGTCTTTGTCACCAACCTGTGGGAGGTGGGGGGACCTTTAAGAGGTGGGAAGAAGTTAGGTCAGTGCGGGGTGGACCTCAGTTCACTCTCCCCCCGCCCCGCCGCCCCTCACTCCCCTCCCTCCCTCCCTCTCCTTCCTTGCTGCCCTGAGTTGAGCAGCTCCCTTTGCCATTCACTCCTGCTATAACATTGTGCCTTACTCACCACTGGCCCAAAAGTAATGTAGCCAATAGGTCATAGACTTAGAACTCTACAACTATGAGACAGAAAGAAATCTTCCTTCTATGTTCACTTTCTCAGATATTTTCCAATACTGACAAAAGCTAGCACCTCTCTGAAATAGCTCCAAATACTGAAGATCTTTTATACTGTCTACTGAGCCACCCATATTTAATTACCATTGGGTTCCCTGAAGAAAATTTCTTTTGTGCAATTTCCAATGGACTCACCTGAAGTAAAGCAGAAAATAAAATTCAGTATTTCATAGTTTTAAAGACAGAGGTGTCCCAGGCTAGGGATTTAGTTTAGCGGTTCCGCTGCCTGCCTGTCAAACCCAAGGTCCCAAATTCGATCCCCGGTACCACAAAATAAAAATAAAAATGGGTGTCCCTACCAGTGTCACTCAGGTCCCACACAGAACTGGAGCAGGGAAGGACTTGGTGAAGTGTTAATCATCACTGGGACCCTGGCTCATAGCATAGAAAACAGAAGCCTCTGGCCTGGGGATTCAGTGGTGCTGCCACCCTGGTACCAAAAAAAAACAAAACCACTTTTCCATAAAGCAGAAGCCTCTGCTTCTGTGTTCCAAAATCAAGTATAGAAAATTGCACATCAAATTTCAACACAGAGTACATAAGAAGTTTGTCAATACTCTACAATTTCTATTTTTCTTTGAATTTGGCTCCACACCTCTTTGATTCAGCCTATTTGTTATCTCTTGGTTCTTCTCCCCTCATACTCCTATTCTGGTCATCCCTCCAGTACTCCTGCTGGAAACAGGGCATTCTAGTTTACTTGCATTGAGAGTTAGCACAAAGTACTCAGATAGTATCTTCACATAAATCCCTTCCACAGAAACTTTCACTTTTTAGTTGACCTTCTAGACATGAGACCAACTATCCCAAGAGATGGCCTACCCTACTGTCCCATTCATGCTAAATATTTTGTAGGTATATAAAAAATAAGATGGTGACTACTCTCTATCCAAGGGAACTACAGCATATAATTTTAAAATAACAATAAGAGCAATTTAAAATGGTCCGCTTTATATTGTCATCATGCACCAGAAATCTGCACAATGATAGTAGCAGGCACAAGACAGGCTGGGAAGACTATTATCTACAGCTCCCACCTTTGGGAAGCCCTCTTCATAGATCAGGTATTGGACTGATCCTGGGACAAAATACCACACACACACCACTTAAAAGAGGGGAAATTTATTTTGGCTCATGGTTTCAGTCCATGGTTGATGGGTTCCCAGACAAAAATATCTTGGTGAATGGCATAGTAGAGGAACACTGCTTACCTCATGGGAGCCAGAAAGTAGACAAAGCAGGGAGAAAGGGCTGCAAACAGGCTCCACTCTTCCAGGTTATGCCCCCAGTGACCTGCTTCTTCAACTAGGCCTCACCTCCTAACAGCACATTCAGTTATGAGCTCATCAGTGGATCAGTCTACTGAAAAGTATAGTGTTCCCATGATCTAATCACTATCTAAAAGCCCTACCTCTAAATACATGAGACTTTTGATAGTCATGTTTTTGTTTCATTTTTTTGTTTTTGTTTTGTTTTGTTTTGGTACGGGGGTCAAACTTGCTAGGCAGGCAGCGGAACCACTGAGCTAAATCCCTGGCCCTTGATAGTCACTTTTGATGAAAACCATAACAGGTGCTGAAATTGTCTATTGGTCTTTTCAAGAGAAAAATGTTTTCTTTGATGATTCCTTAAAGCTCTTTTCTGGTGTCTAGCTATGGCATGGCTGTTAGGCCATCAACTAACCTTCTTGGAGGTAACTACACCTTTGGTTTGGGAGCTTTTTATCCTCTGTCCAGGCCCATTTTCTCTATCCTGTTATCTTCCCAAAACTAAGGTTCAAACTAGCTGAAGTTGCCCCCTGCCTTGCAACTGCAAGGACCCGAGTTCGATCCCCGGTACCAAAAAAACTCCAAAAAACAAACAAACTAGCTGAAGGTGTAGGGAAGCTAGCTTTTTAGCTCTTTGATTCAAATGAGTTTGGGACATAGTTTTATCATTGGCCAGTGACTTCACAAGTACATTTTGCACTAAGATGTGTTAGGTAAATGTACCAACCCCCCATGATGAATGTAATCATTATGTACTGCAAATATGTACTAATAAAAAATAAAAATTTTAAAAAGTGCACTTGTGAGAAAGAAGCCTCTCTATGTTTTGCCAGCTTGCTCCTAGAGGCCAATTCTTGTCCTTCCCCCAGCTGTTAAGGTATACTTGACAAATAAAAAATATACATATTTAAGTGTAAAATGTGATTTTTGATGTATGTGTAGTAAAGCTGTTACCACAATCAAGATAGTTAACATTATCTGTCATCTCATATAGTTAGGATTTTTTGGTGTCTACATTGAGAGCACTTAAAATCAGCTCTCTTAGCAAATTTCAAGTATACAGTGCAATACTGTTAACTATTAACTAGTCTCCTGTACTGTGATTTGGACGAGTGTCCCCCAAAGGCTTGATCCCCAAGCGACAGTTTTGGGAAATGGAAGAACCCTCATGAGGTAGGGCCTAGTAAGAAATCCTTAGATCATTGGGGGAGTGCCCTCAATGAGGACTGTGAGACCCTAGCCTCTCATCTCCTCCCTTTCTCTGCTCTGGTACAAATGTGACTGTTTTCTCCTACACGGGCTCCCACCTTAATGTGCCACCCTTACCACAGGCCAAACTAATGTGTTTTCAGGTAGCTTCTTCTAAAAATAGCTCACCAATTAAATGTTACCGAGTTTTTAGTTGCTTGCCCTCCTTCTGGAGTTGGATTCCAGGTTCCTCTTGTCTCAAAGAATTGAGTGAAACAAGCAAAAGCAGTGGTGGAGTTTATTTGAAAAAGTAAAAGTGAAGGGTGAGAGAGAAACTGGCTCTGCAGAGCATGTCTGGGCCAAGTAAAAGAGGAAAAAGAAAGATAAAAGTACACCCTGGAGGATACAAGGCAGGCTATCACAAGGAAAGCCATGATATCAAGCCCTTCTTGGCATCTGTGTCCTTTTATACTGTCCAAATTTCAAGGACACACATGAGAACTTCTACATACAGGTCCTGAGAGAAGGAGCTGGGATCTCACACCTCAAGCTGATAGAAGGTCTAGGCAATCCTATTGAAAATATGCTGGAGTTCTCACAAGTCCACATGGCAGTGCTTTGGGAACTGTTCTCCACATGTGTTCTGGGATATTGTAATTAACAGGCCATGCCTATTTCCCCAGCCAGCTTTGCCATGCCCTAATCTCCTATCTCAAATGGGGCCACTCAATCTTGGAATTGAACCTTAAAAACTATATGCTAAATTAACCTTTTCCTTTTATGAAGTTAGCTATCTCAGATACTTTGTTGTACTAACAAAAAATTAATATATCTTGCTATATATTAGATTCCTAAAACTTATTCATTCTGCATAACTGAACCTTTCTACCCTGTGACCAATGTTTTCTCTTTTCTTCTACCTTTTAGCCCCTGGAAATCACCAGGGATCTACTTCCATAAGTTTGGCTTTTTAGATATCACATATAGATGAAACAATGTAGTATTTGCTTTTTGATTTGGAGTATTTTTGCTTGTTTTTGTTGTAGTTTGGTTTTTTGTTTCTTTGGGGGTTTTTTTAGCTCTCTTTTTATTTTTTAAT
>NW_004624783.1:14657083-14716197 GCF_000247695.1 Heterocephalus glaber
TCATATAAAATAATTAATTTTATTAATTTATACTTGATATTGGTACTCATTAATGCATTTGTGACAGTGTAGCTGGTGAATTAAAGAATATGATGTAAAGGAAAAGAAACTAATCTTGGCACAGGGACATTCTGACATTTCCCTTTACTCAGTAACAAAACTTCTAGGAAATTCAAATCTTTGACTTACCTATCTGATTAAATTATTAACCAAATTCTCTTCATAATTTGTTATTTTTTTTTTAAAAACAGATACTTCCATTTTGCTGCTACGGGTTTGAGTAAATTCCCTATATGCCAAAGGCAGAGTGGAATAATCTATGAAAGAATCATTGAGTATTACATAGAGAATGATTAAAATGAGATGCTGTCCATTTTGATATCATTTACTACAAAATTTATTCATGTTTTAGGCTTTAAATATGACTCCATCCATGATCTTTAAAAGTCATAAATACACTTCTGTCATCTGTTTTTATCCTTTTTTTATATGTAACCTTTGAATCACAAGAATGATATGGGAAAGTACCAGACATCCCTACCTTTCTATAACTATTGCAAACAGTAGGAAATTGAATTTTTCAGGTGTCCTGTAACCTAAGCAATGATCAAACACTGACATATCTCATTCTAGTTATTTTATTTTTCAGAATTCAAGTAATGTCTTTCAAAGACTCTGGAAAGTTGAAAAGCTTTTGAGACAAAATGATTAGATTCCCCAAACTGTGTTAGGTTTCTCATCACTGTCATGAGAAAGGGTAATACAGGCTTTTGGAAACAAAACCAAAGAGAGAACCAACAGAGACTTGAATGTCTTCTCTTCTGTGCAGTGAGACAATACACAAGAACTCCAAAGTTAACATGGGCTTCTCGAGTTATAGGCTATCAACTTTAGGAAAGCAAAATCATTACACCATTCTTATTGTTTAATTGTGCCTTTATTACCTGAACATTGCCAATGTCAGACAATGTCAAAATCTGTTATACTTCTTGGGAGGCAGCATAATCTCATTGCTTGGCATCAGGGCCTAATGTGATTATAAAACATGAAGGATATTCATGTTGAATGAGTAAAACTGTTATTTGCCACCACTAAATAATAGTGGTTAAAAACTAAAGTGATGATGTAAGAGGACAGAACTCAAAATTAGAGAATTATATTGCATTTGAATCAAGTTTTGACTCCAGTAAGAATTGATAATATTTAATTACAAACTACTTTAAGAAATACTATAGTATTTATTAATTGAATTGAAAAATACTTGATCAATTGATGTAATTTTTATCTTGATGAAAATTTTAGATTTGTTAGGTGATCTTATAATGACTGTATTACTAAGGAGATTCAGATTCTGAGGATATCAATGCTGTTTTCTAAAGGGTTGGACAGGCAAAAAGGAAGACTCAAGGGAAATGACAAGCACTTTCTGATATAGTGTTGGGCCCACCTATTAGGGTTAGAGGTAAAAGGTTAACCTTTATTTATCATGTACTGATTTAAAGTATTTCTTCTTATGTAGGCAATATGTAAAGAAATCATATAACAAAAAAGCACATAAATGAGAACTAAGTAGCCATGAAAATAAGTTAGAAATCTTGGAAATGAAACAATATAATTGTGGAAATGAAAATCTTGAGAGTTGGGAAAAATTTGAATTGAAAGATCCTGGTGAATTATAATATAACACAAAACACATAACACAAAACACGGATCAAGAGATTAAAATACACACATACATACATACATACATACATACAGGGGATGGATTAGAAATTGAGAGGTTCCAAAATTTTTCTGATAGGTTATGGAAGAAGAGGAGGAAGTAGCAGAGAAGCAAGATGATACAGATCATGAATTGAATCAAATTCATTGGTTAGGTTCAATGTTGACCTTATGGGGAAATTTGATTCAGTTCACGACCAATTTGGTTTGGAATCAGAATCATGGAAGGAATTAACTTTGTGAACTGAGGTACCACTGTATTTCTTACCTGTTGCTTTATAACAAATTATCATAAATTTAGCAGCTTAAAATAAAGCACATATAACATTCTACTGCTTCTGGGAGTCAGGAATTATGGCATGCTTTAATGGGTTGTCTGTTTCAGGGTCTCACAAGGCCATCATCAGTGTGTCAACCAGGGCTGAGGTTTTATCTGAAGGTTCGGGCAAGGAAAGTTCACTTTCAAGCTCACAGAGTTTTTGACAGAATTTCACTTCCCAAGAACTATTGGACTCAGGGCCTGTGTTTCTACCTAGCTGGAGGTCACACTTGTTTCTCACATGGGTCTTCCCAACATAGTAACTTGTTTCTTCAAAGCCAACAAAGGAAAAAGTCTGCTAGTAAAAGACACTATTTTATGTAATTTAATTATGGAAGTGATATTACTTTACCTTTGCCATATTCCATACATTTAATGCAAATCACTAGTCTAGTCCAAACCTCTAAATAGGCAATCACACAGAAGTGTGAGTACCAGGATCCTGAACTGGATTATAGGCCAGAAAAAATGTATTGTTATTTTTCCATAAAAGATATTATTATGAAAACTGATAAAACTATATAGATTTTTAGATTAATTAACAGTATCATATCTATTTTATTTTTTGGCAACTATGTTGATTTTGATCATTGTACTATAATTAGGACAGAAAATATTCCTATCAATAGTACTAAAGAAAAATAGCTTCATAGAGTGAATATGATACAAATGTGATGCAATGATAATGATTTAAGATACATGTGAGTTTTTTATACTATTCTTGTAAGTTTTCCATAAGCATAAATTTATTTCCCAAAAAATGTATCTAGAGATTATGTGTGTATATATATATATATATTTTTTTTCATAATATTCTTTACAGCAAAAAAATCATAGATAAATGTACGCTCATAGGAAACAGGAGATGACAAAGGAGAGTCATTGAGCATAGAGAATTCTTACTGAACTTTGCCATAAAATAAAGCAGATTGACCCTCAGCTGGAGATATTGAAATTAAGGTTTCCCTGATTGCTGTTGTTTGAATATAAGTGATATTAAAGTATGTTTGTATAAAATGTGAAATAGAAATAGATGACTCATGAGAAGGAATGATTCCAGAAGCAAACCCTCAAGCAGCTAAGGAGAGATGAATTCTAATCTCAGACTATAGCACAGATATGACAGCTCATCCTTATGCAGAGGGAAAACAGAATGAGGTGGGTATAAATGCAAGTAGTTTAGTGAATTTTATGTTAGAGGAAGAGAAGTGATTTTCTTACAGCTTCTATTTGCTCAGCTATAATTGAAAAGGGGAAGGAATGTTGGAAAATTAAGGTCACTTCAAAGAAAGAAACAGAACTGTAAAAACAGAAAAAGTCAGAGGAAGAAAATTATAATCAAATCAACAAACATATTTATAAATGAACATAAAGCTACCTTATTTGTGGGAGGAAAGAAAACTATACTTATTTTTGATTATCAAAGGCCTGTAAGAGGAGGGAAAACTTATGAGGACAAAGCTCTCTACAAATTTTACAATGTGGGGAGTTTTATGTATCTGAGAATGGAAGAGTGATTCTTACATCATTGCTGAAGTGTTCACTGCTTCTGGCTTTTAAGATGTTTTAAATATTAAACTCAGCAAAGAAAAAAGAGTAGACAAAATATGTAGCAGAAGTTAAACTGAATTAGTTAAATTTCCATTTTTTTTTAACCTTTTTATGCCAGTAGTGTATCGTGTGTAAATGAAATACTACACTGTCTTATGGTTTAGCAGTATGGGTCTTAGTTCTCAGATGCGTAGTTAGAACACGGCCTCTCTTAATACTTGTTATCTTTGCCAAAGCATGCTTAGGCATCATCTAAGTACTCCATGGTTTTGTTGTTATGCCCATATAAACTTACTTGAGAACATATTTATTATCCTAAGCAAAGAGCTAAGTACCTATTATTTCTGAAGAAAAACTCGTAAGTCATGCATATATTTCTGAGGAAATATATGAGAAAACATTAGTATTTTGTGAAGATGCTTCTCATCCATCAACTTCATCCTAAAATAAGACTTACCAAAATGGATTATGCTTCAGTTTCCCTCACACCACCTAATGATGGTTCAAAGACTGTGCTATTAGCCATATATTATTATTTAAATTTAAGTTTAAATATTTAAAGTTAAATAAAAAGAAAAGTAGTTTCACCCTTGCCTTAACCACATTTCTGGTACTCAGTTTCAAAATATGGCTGGCAGCTGCCATATTGGAAAATGCATATATAGAACATTTCATCATCTCAGAAAGCTCTATGAGGTAGCGCTGGTCTAGATCATAGAAAGTGCCTGTGACTTGTTCCATACTCACCACTGATTCTGTTTCAAGGGATGTAAAAAGAAATATGAACTTTTGATATAACCTCAGAACCCCTATGGTCTTCAAACTGACCCAAAAAGGAGCTCTGAGCTTTCCCAATCTGAATCTGACTTGGTATAGACCCACATCAACCATTAGCGTTTAGAGGAAGATGAACCAATACTAACCTCAAAAGACACAATAATGCCTGAGAAGGTCCTTTTAAATCATGAAGTGCTATATAAAAACAAAATATTTCCTTAAGCAATTGCCTTTACTTTGTTGTGGGGATCTCCCTAGAATGTTACATTCAGTACTGGACTCAGTAACTTGAGATAAATGCAGAAAATTTGAAAGTAGATCAGAGAAAAAACAAAAAGACGATGATAAGGTTGGGAAGTAAACTACTGTGGCTAAAGAAATAGAAGTCATTCATCCTAGAACATTTTATAATTATCTTCAAGCATTGGAGTACATATTATGTGGAGAATTATATTCAGCTACTTTGAAAGATACTGTGGACAGAATAGAATAGTTAAACTAAGTTAATAGCATAAAAATAAATTTCCTGACAAGGGTGGCTATGCTGGAGCAGGCTATTAAGAAATTCAAGAAATCTTTTCTGGAAGTATTTGAAAGCAGAAATGATTTCATGCAAAACATTTTCCACTCACTGACACCTTCTGAGAGAAGCATTCAGATACAGTTCCTTATACATACATTTCCATGTTTTGTACTGTAGGTAAATTTGGTCATAGCTAGTTAGCCTGGAGATTGATTCTGGCTCAGTTCAAGCCTCTTATATTCAGAACAGTGGCAAATACAAAAGCCTCATGTAACAGACACTGTACACTGGGAATGATCATAAAGGCTAAGGTCACTGCCTTGCTAGACCAAGCTTTTCCTTTTCTTGAAACAGATTCCATTATTTTTCATCTAGAGCCATTCCTCCTCCTCTCATATAGCCCAGGATTAGTTAATCAATGTATCCATGGCTCCTTGTCTCAATGACTGGTTCAGAAATAACCAGTACCCTAAGTCAATTCAATGAGACTCATTCCAGGATGTTTTTATCCCCTAAATTATTGGGAGCAGAGAATCTCTCCTTGGAATGTATGGGGAGGTATGAGATTATAAGCCTGATCCTAGTGCTCTGGGATGGGTTGCCACTGAGAGTACTAGCAAAATAGGGATCCATTCAGATTCTTCATGGCAAAAACACTTGATCTGCCAGGGAGCAAGCAGCTAAAACTGCTAAGCAACCCCTAAAGCCATAGCACTGGGGAAATGGGGAGAAGCAAGAGGCAAGGGCTGCTCCTCAGTACCTAGATTGTCAATTTACCTGCATCTCTGGGGCTCCTTACTGTCCCTCATACATGTTCCCAGGCCTTGCTGCAGTTCTTTGGGACAAATGAGCACTCTTCTCTTCCAAACAGTTGTCTCTGTTATCACTGCTCCATGCTTTCCCACTGCTAAACATTTACTGAAAAATTGGCAGCCGTGTATGTCCTCTCTCTTATTTGTCCTTTGCATATTTTCTTTCTTTATAATGAGTTTAATGTGGTCTCAGGAAGGAGGTAGAAGTATGTGGTAAATCCATAACCTTTATATAACTTTCATGGGAAGAACAAACACAAATACCTCTGACAAAAGCAAAAGAATAAAGGGAAAAGGAAGAAAATCAAAGCAAGATGAAGGGTCTGCTAGCTGTCATCATCAACACACAGCCAGGACTGGGATGCTTTACTGGAGTGGCCCTGGAAACCCATTTTGTTTTCAGACTCACAGAGCAACAGTGCTTCAGTGAGTTTGACGCTAATCCTGCTGGGTTTTGGCAGAGATTCAGGCTGCAGATGTTTGAATCTGCTATTTTCTCCTGGCCCAAAGAAAGTCACACATAGGTAAATTTGATTGCTTTGTTTTCTGTTTGGGGATTGATTTCAAGTCTTTGTGGTATTTTTACTTATATGTTTAATAAAAATTGAATAAGCAACTAATAGATGCAAAGAATTATGTTACATATTAAAATATAGTTATGCAAATCCAAATGTTGCTCAATTACACCTTTCAGTTCTTTGAAGACAAATAATCTGTATATCTAAAAATACAAGAAGGGAAGTTCTGAAAGATGAGGGCAGGGCAGGGAAAGAAATGAAGATGGCTGGGTGGGGCAGTGGTTATGTGCAACAAAAGGAAATGTTTGGGAGTAGTCTGGCCCTCTGTTGTCAAGTTGGAACTCTGGTGTTTCCAGATGTCTCTTTAGAATCCCATTTTAGTAGCAGGATTAACATTGCAGAGATTTAACCAGCTTTGAGGGTGGAAGAATTGGTCTGGTAAAAGGTGTTATGGCTAAAAAAACATAATTTCACTCTATTCTTGACCTATAATCTATAATCTTTTGGTTCTTCATTTCCTAATTTAAACTTTTTAAGCCGGTTCCTAGTTTCAAAATTTTAGTATTTGAATCCAAATTCTGGCTTCTGGGAAATTTTTTCATAGTTTTGTTATTTATACCATATCCTGTCCCCAAACCATTGGATTTTTTTTCTTCTTTTTTTTTCTTTGCCCTGATTTGGAGTTCTACATTACTTGTTTCAGTTCCTACTCTAGACATATTTCTTCTTTCCAATTTATTTTTTTAAGGTTGAAGCAGCGTTCAAGTGAGCCCAGCTCACACAAATCTGGAAAAGAAAAAGAGATGTATAATTCATTTTTTTGGTATTGAAAATTATTTGTATCCAGAATATACCAAATCCTCTCAAATATTTAAATGAAATTACATTAATTATATTTTCCCAACAACATCTTGGAATGAGATTTTTTTTCCCCTGCTCTAATGAATCATCCAACTGTTATGATAATCATAGCCCCACTGAGCTGAGAAATCTCAGGGTATTTTTGTTTTTGTTTTTGTTCTTCTTATTGTTTAGAGAGAGAGAGTCTTGCTATGTATTACGGGCTGGCCTCAAACTCACTATGTAGCCCTGGCTGGCCTTAAACTCATGTTGATCCTCCCCCAGCCTGATAACTGTTAGTATTTTAGCTCTCTAGTTACATACCCAAGAAATCCCAGTAAGCAAGCTTTGGGGTACAGCATAGACTTTGTTTCCAAAGTTGTCTAAAACTCCTTCCCGTCTTTTTCCTTATCAGCACACCTATGCTTCCCCTTCCTTAAGCCAAGCTGTATTTTTGTTCAAGGTGGGCTAAGCATATGTAACTTCATTTTTACATTTGCTTACCACCTTTTAAAAATCAAAAGAAAGTAAAAATACAATATTACTATTTTATATTAGAGTAATTTTGTTGAATCACATAGTATGTGATTTTAGAGGTAGGGCTACTATGAGAGATTGGCAATAAAACTGTTGACCTTCACAGTTTGTATGGAGTGGGCACATCAACCATTAGTTCTCACTGTGGTGTCACCCATGTGACTTGAGCTGTATATCTAACCAAAACCCAAACAAGGGTTGTGTTCTTGAATTATAAATTCAAGAAAAAAAATGTCTGTATTGCTCTAGTACCTAGATTAATCAAATACTTTCAGGGCTGGGGATTTAGCTCAGTGGCACTGTGCTTGCCTTGCAACTGCAGGGTCCTGAGTTCAATCCCTGGTACCAAAAAAAAAATAAAATTTTTCAAAATTAAAAAGTAACTTCATTTTCTGTTCATAACCTCCTATTGGCTTAGATTTATAAAAGATGCTAGGAGAATTAAATTAGATGCTAATTTTTAATCTGTTGTTGAATAGGACTATCTCAAAATAATTTTATTTTTATAGAACTAAAGGGAAAGAAATAAAAGTAGAGTAATGAAGAAGAGAAGAGTTGTAGTGGTGAAAAGTATATTCTTACCCTTTGCAGAAATTAATTTTATAATAAAAATAAATATACAATCTTGAACTGTCTAGAAAATAAGTAAAGGAAGACCCATGGTAACTTTCTCACGTGACTTATTCAAAGACTTTTACTTACAGAATGAAATAGATATTTTGATATTTAACAATATATAATGATGACTGGAATGTATTGAGTTCTGGATACCAGGCTCCATTCTAAACCTTTCCAACATACCCAATCCTCATACTAATCTATGAGGTGGGCAAGTTTATCTTCATTCGGTCAAGGAATGCTGAAACTTTAAGCCGCAGGTGTGAGGACATATAGAGAGAAGACCAGAGGAGGCAGTGCGAGATTAAGAATCTGGGTGATCCCATGAAAACATGTGATCCCTGCTTGTGATCACAGTGACTTACACCCAATCATTGCAAAAAAAAACCAAAAAAAGACTCTACAGATGTTAAACCCGCTCACTTTACTAATTTAGCATGATTAAATTAATAATCAAATTCCAGCGGTTTCTAAACCTAGAATAACCTGGGAAGCTTTTAAGATTCCTGGTCCTCATCCCGCACAAATCAAGTTATAATGTCTAGTGAAAGTGGGGAGAGGGGCAGCCCACTTTCCTGTCCCGCTTCTGTTCCTCTTAGGCAGAAGCTGTCTTTCTCCCAATAAATTTTTCCTCTTCTTAAAAAAAGAAAAAGTAAGTGGGAAGAACCCAGCACTAGTATTTCTAAAGATCCCTATGTGATTCCAACTGCAGAAAATTTGAGACCACTGACCAATGTGATTTTGGACATCTTGGCCTAAAGCTGGTCCTAGGGTCCTAAACTGTACCTGGAAGAAATCATTGTATGGCAGGTTCTGGAGCTAGACATTTAGATTCAGCGTATGACTACTCCCTGTTTTCTAAAGTTTTCTCTTTCCTCCTTCCCCAACATGTGCACTAAGAGTCATTGGAATATTGCAGGTGGACAGACCAATGGTAGCAATATTTTTTAATACACAGGAGGAGCAATATTGGCTAAGCATACAGAAGCGGGGTGTTTGGCAGTTAGCAACTATTTTGATAGTGCTAGACATTAGAAAAATTAGACTCCCCAAATTGATTTTGAAACCGATTGGCCCATTGAGCTTTCCTTCCTAATCAAATTAGTCTTCAAATTACCTCTTCATTTATTCTGTACACTTAAGTGTATCATAAATAAAAACACCCACTTAAAACAAAACTTTTCTTTTCACTCTATTTTGCAAAAAGTAAGAATTGAAAAGAATCTTACAAATCACCTAAACCAACCACTTCATTTTAGAGGCTGAGAGCAGAAGCCCCAGACTGTGGCCTTATTCTACCAACAAAGCAACTGGGGATCTCAGTACCGCCCTCCACAGCATACTGTCACAAGGAATTAGCCAGAGGACAACACAGCAAGAGAGGACCATTAGTTAGTAGATTTGGCAGGGGCAGTGTCTCAGGGGAGAGGCATGTGATTCTGATACCCACAATGCTCTTCTCCCCTGGATACATGATGCATTTGGCCTGGTTTGACATGAATATAGAAAAATAAAAACAAAAGTTACGTATCAGAACTCTGTCCAGATTGGCTGTACTATATAGATGATTGGACTTTTGCTGTAGCAAGTCTGCAGTAAGAATTGAAAGCTGCCACACAGATTTTGGGGTGTTAGAGAGCTGGGCTCCTTCCTTGGTCTCAATTCCTATATCTGGGATACCTACTTACAGGTCTGGATGATTTGTAACCCAGCATTGTTGAGTTTCCTAAATTTTTCTTGATTTTGTTCATTTTGTATCCCTCAAAGAAATTTAGAGAGGCTAAGGAAGAGAAGGAGTCAGCCCTGAGATAGATTCTCAGGGCTCCTACCTTTGATCCCTTACCTCATAATTGTATTGTAATACCTAATACGTACTGGTCACCCATCTTTAATAACTTGGAATTCTTTTAAAGCAAAATTCACTTTTTTTGGTACCAGGGATCGAACTCAGGACCTTGCACTTGTGAGGCAGGCGGTGGCACCACTGAGATAAATCCCCGGCCCAAATTCTCTTTTTTTTTGAGAGACAAAGCTTTGTTTTGTAGCCTAGGTTAGCTTTGAACTCTAAGTGATCCTCCTGCCTCAGCCTCCTGAGTGCTGGGATTGCAAGTGTGTACAACATGCCCCATAATAATACAGTTATTATTCTTAACAAAATTCATAGACTAGAAAAAGGAATATCAACCATCCCAAATTAAGGTTTCTCCTTGAATTACCAAAAAAAGTATAAAGACTATTCAATCTATAGAAGTAAAATCTTGCTATGTCATAACATGGCCAAATAAAAACTTACCCAACAAAGTACAGTTCATTAATGACAATAGAAGTATTTCATTGCTATGCAGAAATGCTTCATTTACTTTCCATGTTAAATATTGCAGAATAGCACTACTACATTATTAAAAGGGCTATAATTGGATTAAAGCAGCATGAAATACTAGTCAGATCTGTTAAAAAGCCAGTCACAGGATTTGTTTGGATTGAACCCACTATGAGCAAAACTCCTGACTTCTTTTAATTTTTCAATTTAGAAATTTATTGTTTAATCCACAAGCTTCATATAGCTTTAGTTTAATAAAAAAGAAAAACAAAAACAGCGAAACCAAGACACTATTTCAAAGTCTGGGCCCTTCCAGCTTCCAAATACAAGAGCTCTGAACATTATATATCCGGATTGGAATAAGACAAAAATATGAATGGACATTTCAGAAAACAAAAATTTCATGTGGCTGAAAGATCCTTCCTGGGACGAGTTAACTGCCTTGACAAGGGGAAGGGGCAGGAGGAAGGGGACTGCTTGGAGGGGGACAGGGATGGGGACGGGACCAGAACAGGATGGAATCAAATTCCAGTGTTCCAAATCAACTTGTTACAAATCCTTATAAACCTAGAGTCCTGGAAAACATGCTTTCATTTTTCTGTCTCATCCTAGAGCTCAAATCCTGATTCATTGCAGCATCAATTCCACAGGCAACAAGAACGATTGTGGCATTAGAATGTTCATTTATACTTTTGCAGTACACCCCTGACTTCTTTTTCAGTGCCAGTCAACACTGTTCTTCCAAAATGTACCTGGATATATTTGGTTTGTATACACTTTCCATTGTCTCCATACAAGTGTGCTACTTAGAGTGCTGGAAAGGGGGGTAGGTTACTTTTCTCCCTCTGTATGTAGTTATTTCTTTTTATCTCTATAAATGAAAACTCTCCTCTCTTTTAAATTTCTATCTACCCCTATACCTAAAGCGCTACAGAAATCTTACCCACCTCCAACTTAGAAGCTCTTTTCATCCCTTCCCCATATTCCACTCCTTAAGACAAAAAACCTTTTCCTCTAAAACCTGCTGAAATTTTGTGTCCATCCATTCCAAACCCATCTTTTTCCATACCAAAACCTTCCCTCTGTTATTTCCTTGGGCTGCAATGCATTTGTATGAAGCAGGAAGGAAATATTGCTATTAAAACAGATGACTCAAGCTTATAGAGGAGCTACCTGCACAGTTCCTTTTTTGTTTATGCTCATTCAATTGCATGAAGGTAGGCCCTAGACCTCAGTTGACATTAGAATGATTGACACTATGAAAAAATAAAATTCTTTGTATAATTAAAGATTCAAAAAAATTTGGAAGTCCAGGGAGACAAAGGATTGGAGATCCTAGAATAGGAGTAGAGGATTTAGATAGAAGAAAGATTTAAATAGAAGGCAAGATAGGCTTAAGGAAAAAATAAGAGAAAGATGAGAATATTGCCCTGGTAGGGATAGCTGAGGATCTTTAAGAAAAATAATACCTGTGGAAGAGAAAGGTTTGGGGAACACCTTTATATGGTCAGAGACTATCCTTTCCCACATCATTTTCTAATGAAACATATAAAATATAAGCTATCTGTACTAATGACAACAGGGAAAGACAGTTCTCTGCAAATTACTAAGATAATTAAAGGGAAGGACATTAATTAAAAGCATCAATCATGAGCTGAGAAGTGAGAGTGCTCTGGAGAAACGATCTGTCAAGGCACTAAGTAAAAGCCATCTATCATTGTCAGAGGCACCAGTGCAGGAGCTCTTCATATAGATAAAGAAGAAAGTCCCTCACCCCAGGGGAAGATTCCAGCTGGTACTGATAGGAAGAGGAGTGCAAATGTCAGACTACACCCATTTGAGGGGATTAAAAGCCTGGAACACTCTGTCCCAGGAGAGAGCACAGACACAGACTCCTTCCTCTTCAAAATCCTGCTAGGCTTGTCTGGTTTCCTCAAGAGTACAAGAGCACAGGGAGCTTCTTGGAGTTGTACTCTCAGCTATAGTAACATTCACGAGAGCATCTCGCTCTTTTTTCTTTTGTCCTTTGTTTATCTTCGTTCTTCAGAGAAACACATAGCTATGGGAAAGAATAAGCAATCCTTCGAAGAAGCCACACCCTAAGTTTTTTCTAAATTCTTAAATGATAATTGGCAGTATTTTTGAACAAAGGAAGTGAATTGCAACCTTAATATGGCTTTTTTTGTTCCCCAAATAAAATGTAATAAGAATTTTATGTTTATTTTTCTGTGGTTTATAGCCAATATCCAGAAAAAATGTGTAGATGATAGGTGCCAAAAACTATTCACTAAAATGGGATAAATGAATGAAACTATTGTAGACAGGTAAGTTAGCAGGATGGATGAGCAACCCACTTTCCAGTGCCCCTTCTGTCTGTTTTAGACAGAAGCTGTCTTTCTCTCAATAAATTTCTCCTACTCTTAACCTCTGTTGTTTCTAGAATTCATTCTTCAGTTTTAGAGAACAGGACCTCGCGCCTCAGATATCTAGCAGATTTGGGAGTTACAACTATTCCCCCTATATCAAAACCATTTCTCTACTTGGACAAGTTCCCTTTTAGTCTAGACCTTTATCTCAACCTGAGACTTAGAACCAGAAACAGGGAACTTCTGGAAAGATGGCAGAGCAGCAGGCAGCCATAAATCAACCGCTCCAAGATCTGGAATCCATACACTAGAAAATAACAACTTGAGGAAGAAAAGAAGGAAGGAGGTAGGTCCCTAGGACCCAGGAAGGATCTGAAGGCAAAATTGGAGTCTAGAGAAATTGAAGATACAGACCACAATGCAGAAAAAAGGAAGAGGCCATTTGCACTTTCTGCCAGGCTCCTGTCTCATGGAAAGAGAAAGGAAGATCAAATCTGCAGAGACACAGTATAACCAGGCAACTTCAGAGAAATGCATCAGTGGAACGGAACAGTGGATGCCATGTACTACAACAGCTGGTGAGTGACTCCAGTCCAAGTGTCTGCCATATCCTCTGAAAAGAGTATTTGGTCAGACACCATTTTAGGGAAGGGCCAACTGAACCTGGTACTCAGAGTAGCCATGGGTTGGCTTCATCTCAGGGCTGTCAGTGTTAAACTTCCACAGTGACTAGGTGAGGGACAACCACCGGAGAGCTCCATGGTCAGGGAGCTGGGGTCATACCAGCAAGAGACACCCACAGAATTATAAGCTAAATAACTCAGTCCTCACCCCCACAATCAGAGGCCAGGTTCAACCTGAATTTCAGTGGATTTGAAAGTCCCAGAACTGGGACCCCGCCCTAACCCTACTGCTTGCTGGGGTTATCCAGCACAGATCTGGGCCATGACTGCCTCCCATGTCTACCAGAGAGATCAGAGTCATGACACAAAGCTGCCACAAAACTGTAGGCTCCAGAAGATAACCACAGGCTTGAAGTCACAAAGAAATTTCTTTGTCTTTTTTCAATGCTTTTGGATTTTAAAATTTTTGTTCAGTTATTTTTTTTTATTGCTTAGGGTTTTTTTTTTAATGTGAGCATTGTTTTTAGCTTAGTTTTGTTTTGTTCTTGTTTTTGTTTTCTCCTTCTTTCCTTCCCTCATGTCCTCTTCACCAGTTTCCTAAGGCTTGGGTTATCTTCCTTTGTCCTTCAACCTTGCTTCTGATCTCTTTTTTTTTTCCATTTCTCTACTTTTAACCCTACTCTCTTTTAAATTTTCTCCCCTTGGGGAAAAATTGCTCTACTGAGTAAATATTTACTGTATATAATTTTCTGATTCATCTTAGATTTTGTTAAATATAAATCTTGTAACTAGAATTAAAATTGGCAAATTATTAGTTACAGTTTGTGATTTTCCAGTCTTTATTTCTTGCTATTGTTATTACTGATTGTACTACTTTAGCCAAGGCATAGCTGCAATCAATTGATTTTCCTTCTATGCCAATACCTAGATTTTCTTGGTGTCATAAACAATACTACCATCCAATATCAAACGACTGGGTCCTAGGCCAAACAGGCTACAGCATTGCATCTCTAATAAACAGAAGAGGCAGGATTCTGGAACAGACACAAAGACCAAAATCAGCTATACCTAGAAGACATCTCTGAAAAGTAGTCATTTCCTTAAGAGGTCTCGATACTAATAATAAAGCTAACTATCATAAGCAATTTATAAGCCTCACTGCAGAAAACAAATAAACAAAAAAAAGAAAATGAGAAAACTTGGAAGCAAGATGCAACCCTTCACCCCCAACTCATCCATGGCAAATCCAGGGGGGATTGAGATATATGAAATCAAAAGCCACCTGGCTGAACTTTCTGAAATGGTAGCAGTAGAAGTCTCAAAACACATAAATAAATCTCTTGACAAAACTAAAACAGAAATAGTTACACAGATAATTAAAGAGATGATCACCACAATGAAGAAAATGGTTAGTGAATCTAGAGTAGATACAGATAAAAAAGACAGATAAAAAATAGGAAAGACATGGAAACTATGTATGCCCAACATAGAAAATAAATGGATTCCATAAAACAGACTCAAATAGAAATTCAGGAAATTAAACATTTTATTGAAAGTATATGCAGCAGAGTTAACCAATGGGAAGATAGAATATCAGATCTAGAAGAGAAATAAGTGAGGCATATAGAACTCCAAATAGCTATTATCAGAAAAAAAAAAACTATACCAAGGCATATAGTAGTCAAGATTCAAGAAATTCAACAAAAGAACACAATATTAAAAGCTATTAGAGAAAAGAAATATATCATCTATAAAGAAAAACCCATCAGAATCACACCAGACTTTTCAACACTAGGAGAAGTTGGACAAAAGTATTTCAAAAAGAAAAGAAAACAACTTCCAACCCAGATTGATGTACCCTGCAAAGTTATTTTTCAAAATTGTTAGAGAAATAAGATACTTGCATGATAACACCTGAAGAAATTCATAACTATTAAACTAGCACTCCAAAAAGTTCTGAAGAATATTCTAGAAAAAAAAAATGAAGACAACAATTCTAAAACTCCCAATAGAATAAATCCACCAGGCAAGGCCAGCAATTAAATAGAAGGGAAAGAAAGGGTACCGACAAACGGAAAATAATATAATAACATGGAAAAGTCAATACCTATAGTTTTAATCATCAATGTGAATGGTCTCAGTTCATTAATCAAAAGAAACAAATTGGAAGAATGGATAAGAAACAAGATTCAGGGCTGGGGATTTAGCTCACTGGTTCCACCATCCTCCTTGCAAGTACAAGGTCCTGAGCTCAATCCCCAGTACCAAAAAGAAAAAGAAAAAAAGAAAGAAGATTCAACAATATGCTGCATACGAGAAACACATTTAAATAAAAAAATTTATAGACTGAAAGTCAAAGGAAGGAAAACAATATTCCAGGCAACAGGAACCCAGAAAAAAGCAGGGGTAGCTATTCTATTTGCACACAAAGTGAATTTCAAGGCAAGACTGATCAAAAGAGACAAAGAAAGTCATTGCATAGTTGTTAAGGAACAATCCAAGAGGAAGAGACAACAATTATAAATATATGTGTACCAAATACCAATTATATAAAACAAACATTAGTGGTTATGAAAAATCAGATAAGCACTAATGCAATCATGAGGAAACTCAATACACCACTGTCACAAATAGACAGATCAACTAAACAAAAATCAGCAAAGAAATATCAGAGCTGATCCAAATCTCATAATCAGAAACCTAACAATCATCTCTACTTATCAGATAAAGGCCCACAAGCAAAGCCCTGTCTTTTATTAGTTCTTAAAACTAGATGAATACACCCACTCACAAACCATGAATTAATGCAAACGAGTGAAGTTAAACTAATACTTCCATGAAGCCTCATCTTTTTTCTTTTCTTATTTTATTTTTAATTAAAAAGTAATAATTGTATATATTATATATTTTTGCTGTGCAATGTGATGATTTGATATGTATTTATATTGTAGAATGATTAAATCAATCATTGCTCTTCACTTTTGTTCTGAATTGCACTGTACCGATCTAGGTCCTGTCTACCTCGTGGCTCAACAGTGTTAACATAATTTTGCCTTTGTCCTTTTGAATCTGAAGTTAGTTCTTGGTCTTCCTTCACTGAATCTTGGCTGTTTCCACAGGCCTATACTGTGCTCATTATTCTGATTTTAAGATAGGAATTCATGTCTGTCTTAGTTACTTTTCTCATTGTTAAGACAAAATACCTGATGCCCACAGTTAAGGGAGGAAAGATTTATTTGGCTCACAGTTCGTAGAGGTTTCAGTCCATAGTTGGCTGGCTCCAAGGTTGGGTGCCATGGAAGACAAGCATCAAAGAGAAGAAATAGTTCATGGCAGGCAGAAGATAGCAAAGCCAGCAAGGGACAAGACAAGCCTCTTTCCATCTCTTATATGTATCCAGCTACCAGGATTAGGGTGGTGCCAAACCAATCAGTGGACTGATTTAGCAATCACACACCCTTAATCCCAGCACCATTATCAATCACACATTGTATATTCAGTCACCTCTGAAAAAGCCCCACTATGACTGCATGAGGCTTTGGGGGGACATCCAGATACAGGCCATAAGAATGTCCAAGTTGCTAATCCTTGTGCTCTTGACACCAGATATCATCTATTAGATTGAACTCAAGTTCTCTATATAGGAAGAGTTGAGGGCAGAGTTTAAAATATCACAAGATTAAAGAAGATACAGGTAAACACTAAACAATGTCTGATTAATATTCAACAGAATGTATTGAATACTAAGCATTATGATAAGTGCCATTATTTGTTTTATTATCTCTTCCCACTCATTTTAATAATATCTTATTTTTCTTCTATCAGGAACCTGTTTGGTCTATTGTGGTGGTCTTAACTTCTCCTATTCTCCTTGATCTAGAGAGAGAGGCTTAGTAATTTCTTTTCTTGCTTCCTTGTTTTATCGACTCTTTTGTTACTTATAACTCAGTTGACTTTTTCCTTTTATAGTATAGTCTCTCTGTCACTCTCTGTGTCTGTCTCTCTCTGTCTCTCTCGGTCTCTCTCTCTCTCTCTCCTTTGAAGATATGCAATACATCTCTGTCCTTTATTCTTCTTTGAGTGCTTATATCTTTAGAGACTCAGAGACTAAGTAATAACTCTATTTGGAAAACTCCAAATCCAACATTTCTAATCCATTCATCCTGCATATAATCATGATTATATTCTAAATGCACAAGGGTGGTGTTATGGTTTGAATCTAGTTCCCTAAAGAATATGTATTGAAGGCATAGTCAGCAGCCAGTGGTACTAGTGGAACCTATAAGAGGTCAGGTTTATTAAAAGGAAGTCAGGTCATTAGGTGTGGGAACTTGAAGGAGATATTGGGACCCTAGCCCCTTCTACCTCCTCTGTCCCCACTGAGATCAGCAGCTTTGCTCCACCACACACTCTGTACCATAAAGTTCTTCCTTGCTACAAGCTCAAAACAATGGTGCCAAGTGACCATGTGCTGAAATCTCTGAAACTGTGAGGCAAAGTAAATCTTTCCTCCTTCTAAGCAGGTATTTTGTTACAATGATGGAAAGCTGAAATACACACATGGCTATATTTGGATTGTTTTAAAGTCAAGGGATTTGATGAGATTACTCAAGTATACTATGTACTTAGAGAAAAGAAAATTATTGAGACCCAAATCCTGAGACGTTTAAATATTTAAAGATTGAGTAGATAAGAAGGAAGAATCAGGATACAGAAAAGAGCCAGTCATGGGCAAGAGAAAAGATGAAAAAATAAAGTATCCTAGATGCCAAGAGAAGAGAAAATGAGAAAGAAAGCAGCCATGCTCAATGCAAGAAAAGGTAATTGCAACCAAAGTAGAGAAAGGACCACTGGATTTATCAATATGGAAATTTTCACTGAACGAGAGTGGCAGGAGAGGCCAGAAGCCACACTTGAGGGATTTGAAGAAGGAATGCGTGGCTGGTAGTCAAAGGGAAACAACATGAAAAAGCAACTCCTCAGAGAATTTTGCAGAGAAAGAAGAAAGGAGTATGATATATGTGAGTAGAGGTAGAGTTTTGGGGGGTTTTTTGTAGATATTATATAGAGGCATTAAAGAATGTATGCATGCTGGTTAGAATAAGAGATTGGTGATACAGTGGGATGAAACAATTGAAGAATCAAGGTTCTAGAGAAGGCAAGAGAACAGACTCAGAGCTCAAGAACTGGTGTAAGACCTTAAGAAGAAGTCGAATCCCACTCAAAGTATAACAGGAGAGAAGACGAAAAAGTCAGGTTCAATTACTGGTAGGAAGAGAGATTTTATGGTGGGGAATCTAAGGAAGTTATTGACTGCTAGTTTCCATTTATTTTGAAAAAAAATCTTGATTTCATTATCCCAAATGAGAAGAAGTTTAGAAGAAGTGGGAAAATTTAAAGAGTGTGGGACAGAAAACAAGAGTAAGACTACTGGATGACACAGAGAATTCATGTGACATATTGGGTAATGTACTTAAAATCAGCTGCTTGCAGTGATTATCTTCTGCATGTGCACGTGTGTGTGTGTGTGTGTGTGTGTGTGTATAATGGGGATAGGTATCATAGTAGATAGAGAGTAATAGGCTAGCTACCATTACATAGGCATGTGGGGAAGGGCTTTTAGATGATTTAAGCAAACCTATAAGAAGAGACAAAGGCTTCTACGCTTTCTATATAGAAAATAAAGTAATTATGAGTCCCTTAGGTGGGATCATACTTTTTATTTTTATACTATCCAGCAAACCAATGGAAGAGTTTTGGAAGATGAGTGGTGAAGGATGAGATGGTGTAGTGTGGATTTTCAGTGTTACAGATGAGGATAAATTAAAATAATGTTAAATATGCGGACAACCTAAAATTAGAATGGGCTTTGGAGATCATCAGTCCAACATTCGGTTTTTTTGAGAGGCTGGGTGAGTTTCCAAAGTGTAAAATAAGCTAATAGAAGATTCAAGACTAGAATTTATGTCATCTAGTCCCAATTTAATTTTCTTTCTTTTTTCTATAACACACTATTTTTCTAAAAGAAAAGACTGAAGCATCCTACAGTAGATGAGAGGGAAAAAAACTCTTGTTAAGACAATATTCTGTGATTAAAATCTGATAATTCAATTTTTCCTACTCTGAGCAACAAACATTCTAATTAATAAGAAATGTGATTTTTAAGAATTTACTCTCTAACTGTGTTCATCAGTTTATATTCTGTAGTATAGGTTTTTCGGTTATAATCAACAATGGCATGATGGCCTTTTTCAAGAAGCTTGTGTTATTAACAGAATCAAAGGAAATACTTTTAAAAAATCAAGTCAGAAGGGACAGGAAACAGGATGACTCCCAAGATTTCAGCAGTAACAACTCTCATAGAATACATCCATCCCAATGTATTTTTCTGTGAAATTCAGATTTCTGGAGAGAGATTTTGACCAAAAAATACAAGTTTCCCACTCTGAACACAAATGTCAATTAATCCTACACTCTGTGGTAGGTAGTATTATATCTACTTCACTGAGGATAAAGCTGAGGGTTAGAGAGGTAAATAACATCCCCAAGTTTACAGAACTAGAAAGTGACTTTCATATACCTAATGATTTTTCTTGGCTTATCCCTAAGGGTTTGTCTTTTTTTAACAGTGCTGTCCCTCCTACCTTTTTGCTCCCCTTTCTGAGTAATGTTCTCTACCATATTGCTGCATTAGGTTAAGTTCTGGCAGGCCTCCATTTGGCAGAAAAAAATCACTCTTTGTGTAGGTCCTTAGCTGAAAATTAAACATACAGTTATGATGTTCTATTTCTATAACACTTATGTTCCTGCTTATGCCAGATTGTTATTTAACCCCTCACATTTAATGCACCTTTCTTTTTGCACAGTTTTTTTTTTCTTTTCTGTCAGTAGCTATGATTTTAACTTACCTTAGTCAGCTCAGGAAGCTGTGATAACCAAGCTTTCTGGCACTGAAACAAATGCCTGAGATAATCATCTTACAAAGAAAAAAGGTGTACTTTATCTCACAGCTTTACAGGTTTCAGTACATGATCAGTTGGTCCTATTGCCTTGGGCCTGTGGCACCATATCACATCAAGAGCCCATGGTGGGGCAAAACCCTTCACCTCATGACCAGAAAATGCAAAAAGATCATAAGAGAAAGGGGCTGGGTCTTATGATGCCTTTCAAAGGTATCCCTCTAGGGACACGAAGACTTCCAAGTAGGCCCCACCTCTTAAATGTTCTACTACATCCAAAAAGTGCCAAGGGCGATACTAAGATCCAAACCCTGACATGGCCATAACACAATACTACAGACTAAGTAAGTAAAACAACAGGAATTTATTCTTCATAGGCTGGGAAGTCCAAGATCAAAGTACGCTGGTGAGGGCTCCCTTCCTGACTCACAGATAGGCACTTTGTTGATGTGTACTCACAAGAGAGAGAAAGGGTAAGTTCTGCTCTCTTTTTCTTCTTAATCCCATCATGGAGGCCTCTGCCATCAAGACCTCTTTCCAACCTAATTACAGTATCTCCCAAAGGCCCTGCCTCCAAATACCATCACATTGGAAGTTAGGGCTTCAATATATGAATTTGGGGACAGAACAGAAACATTCAGTCTATGACATTACCTGTCATTCCAACAGAAAATGATGAAATTTGATAGGGATAAAATTCTGTAGTTTTATAAATGTAAAGTAATTAACAGCTCCTAAGGGACAAAAATAAAGAGTGTAGGTTGGGGAAAATATAGGTCTACCCACAGTTTGGCAAGAATTTTGCTTGCTGCTTCTTCTCAAGCAGTGATAATAACCATTCAGAATTAATTAGATTTATTAGGTTAAAGAATTTTGTCTATCAAAAGTACCCTTTTTATTAAAAGTTTCCTACTTTATATTTTAATCCATAACTTTTTATTTGGATTTTGTAAAATATGAAGAAGTAATCAAGATCCTTAGGATGTATGCTAATTTTTCATGTGTGTATAAATTTTTTTTTTGTTACCCGGGATCAAACTCGGGTCCTTGCATTTGCAAGGCAGGCCCAGAACCACTGAGCTAAACCCCTGGCTATATTGTATGTTAATTTTTTAATTGGTCTAATTATAGGGAAAATTTCTATTTGTTTCATAAAGGTGTTTTATTAAACTACTGTTTCTCATTTTTAAACACTATGAATAATTACTATGAAAATAAACCTTTTTTACTAAATTTTTAGAATTATCTATTTTAGCATTTGAGTACGTAAATGCTGGTAATTTTGACATGTTTACATGCTCAGTTTGATGAATTATTTTTTTTCCCCTTTGGAAATTACTTCTTCCTCAAATGAAATCAATCTTTGATCAAAAGGATCTAGTTTAAAGCCACATATAAAGCTAGATATAAAGCCATATTGAAAATTAGCCCATTTCTTTGTATAGTATTTGTTGATTTTGAGATAACTGGAATGCACTATTGATTGTCTACCAACATTATCCTTCCTACTTTATAAAGTAGAATTTTGTCTAGCACATTTCCACCCAGCTGGAGATGATCAGACTCCTGTGCAACTGGATGTGAGGAAGTGACAGTGTTCTCAGTGGAAAATGAACAGATGCAATGTGTTCCACTTGCAGAAGTACTGTTCCTCCACATGTCTTGTTCCTGTAGCCTATAATATAGAGTACAGTGAAAGCCTAGAAGACGGCAGAGCAAATGGTCTGGAGTCCAAGTCCCTGAGTGATGGATCTCACAGTTGCTCACCAATCAAAACTACCTTCTTCCTCTAACTTGTACAGATGCTATTGAACAGATACATTCTATTTATTAGTGCTGCATGTCTAGTCCCATAAAGAAAACATAGGAATAATTATGATATAGCTGTGTTACTTTTCTCTCCTTGCTGAGACAAAATACCCGACACCCAAAGTTAGAGGGGAAGGGGTTTATTTAGCTCACAGTTTGTAGATGTTTCAGTCCATGATCAACTGGCTTCAAGGCAGGGTGGCACATGGTAGAGGAGCAACAGTTCATGGCAGTGGAAGGCAGCAAAAGCAACAAAGGAGGCACTTAGTAGCATCCCTTTTTGCCCCTTTTATCCCATGCAAACTACCAGGATTAAGGTGATGCCAAGCCAATCACTCACATGTAGTGGTTTAGCAGTCACACGCCCCTAATCCCAGCATCACACATTCTGGATTCAGCCACCTCTGAAAAAGAAAGCCCCACCTCATCTGCATAAGGCTGCAGGGGGACATCTAAATACAAGGCATGCCAATAGTCAAGGAAAAAAAATTAATGCAGAAGAGCCAATTTGGAAAATTAAGTCCCTCATTTAACTACTCTCAGAAGAAGAACTAGATCATTAGTCTATAGAGATGGGAGAAAAGATGTGAAATGTGTGTACAAAACCAGAAGAACAGGAAGAAAACCATTCAAATTCTATAGTTTGTGGACATAAATGCAAAAAAACAGAAAGGGGAATATCATGTGAAGAAAACAGATCAAAAGTGGACTCATAGGCAGGGGGGAGAAAAGGCTGTGTGAATATGGTGAGAAAGGGAACAAAGGAAAGGGGAGAGGGAAAGGAAAGAAGGGACAAGAAAAAAGAGAGAATAGAAGGAAAAAATGGAAACAAAACTTGTAAATAAGGAGAGGAAGAGGGGTCAAAGGGAGGAGGAGGGAATTGGGAAAAAAGAAGGTACAAATTCCCTAAGAGGAATGTTATCATTAGGTATATCTAAAATGTACCAATAAATGTTTTGGCTCAAAAAAAATAAAATTATGTAGAGATTCCACTGTAAAAAAAATAATGCAACAGCCTTTCTGCCATCAAGGCCATCAAGCCTTTCTGCCATTAATTCTTACTCATTTATAGTTAGTGTTATCATTTGGATCTGGAGTGTCCCCCACAGACCCACGAGGAAGACTTGGTACCACAGGGTGACACTCTTGGGAAGTGGTGGGTCCTTAAGAGGCACGGCTCCATCCCTAGGTCACTGGAAGCATTCCCTCAGAGAGGGCAGCCCGGCCCCTGCCTTGCCCCCCCCCTTGTTCCTCTTTCCCTGCCACATGCTCCCTCCATTATGTACTGCCTCACCACAACCCCAAAGCAACAGGGCCAGTGGATGATAAACTAGAATTTTAAAACTGTGAGGCAAAGTACACCTTTTCTCCCTACAATCTGATGATGTCAGGGTATTTGTTATGGTGGCAGAAAGGTGACTAATACTGTGGGATTAGTTTAGTCAGTTATTTCATGCACAAAATAGTGTTTTATCACCTTGGTAAACTTAGTTGCAAACACAATGCATGGTATATTGGAAGGATGCATTTTTTTTTGTTGAACTAAATTAGAAACTGTACAATATTTTTTATAAAATTATATATATATATGGTATACACAGTGATGAAGATAGCTTCTCAAGGAACAGCACTTCATAAAATATTTAATTTTTTAATTTAGAATGAAGTTTTTGACAAGCAATTGTGTTGTGATCTCCAGTTGTATTTTATTTGCTTAAGTACTTATTCTCCAGGGACATTATTACACTAATCATGCTAGTCTTCTCTTTATTCATTCTTTGAGCAATATTTATTGAGTGCTACAAGTATAAAGTCCACAAGGCATGAGTCCGCCTGGCAGGTTGAGGGGCAGTAAGGTCAATGTGACTGCAGCAGAGTTAACAGAGGAAAGGAGGGAATGAGTCAGGGAATAGTAAAGCACCTGACTACGTCAGGTTGCATAAATCTTGGACAGGAGTTTTGATAGACTAGAAATAAATTACATACATACTATTGAAATAACTATCTCTGTGGTTGATATTACAGTCTTCAGATCAACCCCAAACAGTGATTCTTATTCTGTGATTCCACAACTGCATAAAAACCTTTACTGGCTCACTCTTTAACATATGCTGATCCAAGGGTCACCTGGCACCTGAGGAAAACCCCTAACAGAAAGTCAGAGATCAAAGCAAACATAAAGTAAAAAGAATGCAATAATGTAGAGGGGTGAATGCTAAAAAGTCCGTCATTGCTGGAGGGCATGCTGGCCTGTGCTTATAATCTCAGTCAGCTATTGTAATCGGCCATCGCAAGAAAATAAAACTAAGGACCACTAAACATTGGATACAACAATGTGTAGAAATAATTATACATCAGAGCTAAGTAAGAGATTTTTCAGGTGTGCAAGGCTGGTTTGACATTTGAAAACTAGCTGAGGCAGTAATATCTCAAGTTCAAGGACAACCTAGACCACTCAGTGAGGCGCTGCCTCAAAATAAAAATTAAAAAGGGATGGGGAAATAGCTCAGAGGTAGAACATTTGCTTAACATGTGAAAGGCCATGAATTTAACCCTCAGTATCACAAAACAAAACAAAATAAACATGGGGAAAAAAAGCAAGTTTGAGTAGAAAGATAGAGGGGTTAAACAAAAGATTCAGTTAAAAGAATGGCCCAAGAAACCCAAAATCTAGCTCTTTGAAAAATCAATAATCTCCTGAATGGGAGATTCAGAAAATGAGAAAGAAAGCACAAATTCTTAATATCATAAATGAGTGAGGGAACATCATTACAAATTTCATGGCAGTAAAATGATAATAAAGGGATATTATGAGCAATTATATGCCAAGTTTGATAACTTAGATGAATGGATCAATTTTGTCAAATATATGTCAAACTCTTCAAGAATAAATGGGCACTATGAATAGCTCTCTATATATTAAATAAACTGAATCCATAATAATATTCAAAATAGAAAACCCTAGCCCCACATGGATTCACTGGTGAACTCTACCAAACATTTAGGGAAGAAAGTATAACAAGTCCCTAAAATTTCTTTTAAAAGGCAGAAACAGGAGGAATACTTCCTAACTCATTCTATGAGATCGGAATTATGCCAATCCTAAACCTTACAAAAGCATTGCAAGAAAAGAAAATTATGGACCCCTAATATTTGGTTCCAACAATGTATAGAAATAATTATACACCAGAGCTAAGTAAGATATTTTTCAGGTATGCAAGGCTGGTTTGACATTTGAAAATTGAATAATGTAACCCATCACATCCACAGGCTAAAGAACAAAAATCATACGATGATAAAAGATAACAAATGCAGGAAAAGCATTTGACAAAATCCAACACTCATTCATGATAAAAACTCTCAGCAAACTATGAATTCAAGAGAATGTTCTCAATTTGATAAAGAACTTCTACAACAACGAAACAAACAAAGAAATTCTACAGTTAACATTGTATTTAATGATAAGGAACTTGAAATTTTCCTATTAAGATTGTTACTGGCCATTTAGGCTCATACATTCAGGTTCGTCGGCTCATGGCTGACCAAATCAAAGGAGGCCATATATTTGGGTAAAAAAGGAAAAAGGATATTTATTCAAAGCTAGCTCCGAAGAGATGAGGGGGCGTATTTGCCTCAAATCACCATCTCACCATTTACAGGTGGGTAAGGGTCTCTTACAGTGAAGAACAGAGGGTATGAGAAACACAGGGAGATGACAGGGATCTCCACACTTGCTTTATCATTCCCAGTCATCTTTGCTTCATTTCCCTTTCTTTGTGGGATGAAACCTGGGCTCCAACCTCTCTGGCTCATGTCCAATATCCTGTCACTTCTTTCCAGCTGACAGGAAGAAATGTTGGTTATGTGCGGGGGGGAAGGTCTGCAGAAACTGTTTATCTCTACAAGGAAAAATCTAACTTTGAAAATTCCATTTGGTAGTGCAGGTTACAAGATGGAGGCAAGGGTGTCTCCTCTCACCACTCCATTTCAACATCATACTGGAAAGATGCTACCAAGATAGTAAGACAAGAAAAGGAAATCAAAGGTAAACAGATTCACAAAGAGGAAATAATAGTGTCTTTGTTGGCAGATGACATGATCATCCATAGAAAATATGAAAGAACTGAGAAAAATACCTCTGGAACTAATATATATAAAATGAGTTTTAGGATACAAAGTTAATATACAAAAGTTACTTGATTTCCTTCAGGATGGGTGAGAAGCTGTGGAAAAGGAGTGAAGGATTTGGGAGAGTAGGAAGCATAAGTATTAAGACACAGATAATAGCATGGTCTCTGGAATCCTGGAAAAAGGTAAACAGACCAGTGATGAACCTGAGCACCAATGGAGAGGTGACCTTCATGAGAGGGGTAGTGCAGAAAAGAACTGAACAAAAAACCCTCACCAAAATTGAGTCTGGAGAGTCTTGGGGAGCATTAAAGGAACACCATTGACATAAGTTTCAGGATGTGTGGCAGCCTGAACTGATGAGGAGATAGCTCATCATCTGCAAATAAAACAGGGAAAAGGAAGTGAGGATATTTAAAAATTCTCTGAGCCCACTGATCCAATGTGACAAATGAGTTTCATCTCCTATGCTAAAAACTATACTAAGTACAATGTTAAAACAAATTTTAAAAATGGTGAAGGAACGGCTAGGACAGATTGAGCAACTTGCCCAAGGTCAATGAGTATCCAGGATCCAAATATGTCTCTCTCACTTAGCACAGAGGGTAGGCCAGAGAGACAGAAAAGAAGAGCGATTTGGGAAGAGGAGATTATTTTGGAATCTGTAGAATATGAAGGTTAAAATTCTCACTGCTAGATTTTCAGCAAAGTGAGCAATTTCCCTGGCTTTAGCTTCATGAATAAAAATGGAAAATTTGATTATTGAATTGAACTCTACAAAATACCAGATGCTCTATTTGAGCAGACTCTGGATAAATAAATTACACTTTAAAATATGAACCAAGTCTCAGTGAGGCCACAGCAGTTCTACAGAAAATATTTTAAAAGTGCAGAAAACAAAGCAAAAAGAACAGCAAAGCGTTCATAATTAACTTTTTATATTTGATCAGGATACTATTTCAGAATAAGCTCAGATGTAATATGTTTGGAGGGTGGGGGAAGTAGAGATATTGCAATACAAACTGACCTAGAATTGGAAATGCAATTAACAAAACAAATTTGAAGGTAAAGCTCCCTATATAGGTCACAAATATATCAAGGACAGTCATGCTTACACATGAAATACTGTTAGTTTTGCAACATTCAAAGGTCAATGGAACTCTTTCAGGTCCTAATATTTCCACCTAATTCTTTGATATTGAAATAAGTGATACTAGGAAAAAGGTCCTGGAGAGGACCGTAATATTGATTATGCCCAAAGCAGGCTGTGAAGAATTAATCCCACAATTGGCTTGTTTTTAGAAGCGAGTCTGGCTGAAGTCTATGTGCCGAAGTCAAAGTAACTCGCATCCAAATTCCATTCCCACAACCACAACATTCTGACTAGAAAGACAGTGTTCTAATTACAACCATATATTTGGTCTATTTTGTTCCTAATTCGTGAATGCTTTCTCTTGTCCTTTATGAGCCTTACTTACATTAATTTCTGTAGAAACTGCCCATAGCTTGCCTTTACCCCAACTGATTGGCAATAAAAGTCAGGGCCGAAGACTGGCCAGCGCCTTTGTCAGTTGCACCAACTTTGGTCATCCTGGCTCCCCACTTTCTCTCTGTTAGTTCTGTCTCTTAGTATATTTTTTTCCACAGGCCTGTGTCCTATACTGGGCAGGTGGGTACTAGAACCTAACTGCAGGGGTCTCTGGCAAGGTCCTACAAATTTAAAAGTGGATGACATTGGATGAAAAGAGTAGATAACACTGCACCAAGATCACAACAATAAATTCAGTAGGTTCTGGGTTTTTTTAATCAATTTGTGTTGCTACTTGTATATTTCTTAGACCTATTTTGCCACATGAGATTCTGGCTTCTGGACTGTTACAGAACTGTTTGTAAAGACCTTGATGATATAGGGGAACTAAATGTAACTCCCAACCTGCTAGATGTCAGATAACACTGAGTTTGTGTTCCAAAAAATCGAAGAATGAATTCTAAGGAGCAACAGGGGTTAAGAGTAGGAAATTTATTTTTTCCGGCACCGGAGATCGAACTCAGGACCTCATGCTTATAAGGCAGGTGTGGTGCCACTGAGCTAAATCCCCAGCCCAGTAGGAAATATTTATTGAAAGAGATAGCTCCTAAGAGACAGGAGGGGACCTGAAAGTGGGTTGCCAATGAACTCACTTCTCAATGGAAGTTTTATAGACCCAAATCACAAGATGAGTACTAGGAAGGTCAAAACTATGATCAACCAATAAAATTACAAGTATAGCAGCTTAGGTAATATTGATCCAATGGGAAGCAGGTCACGTAGCAAGTGTATATGGAAAGAACAAAGACCTTCTTTAGGAAGGGATGGATCGGGGGTCTTGGTCATCCACCGGGGTGACTGATGTCTATCTAGACTTTATTGGACCAGGTGATGCCAATTATCCCCTGGGAAGGTATACAGGCCTGGTTATTCCATCTTTATCTTGAGGCCTGAGCTCCAACAGATGTATGTGCCTTGGGCCACAGTTGTGCACTAACTTGTTCGAGGACTCAGTCCAATCTGACTGCTTATAATATGTCTACCTAACTTAGTTGTCTAAAATAATGACACACACTAGATAATAGATCTTAACAGATGATGATGTTTTAATACCCATATTCCTATTGTTTTGCCTTTCAAAGTAAACAATGCATTCCAATTTAACATAACTAGATATTTTCATGTTTAATGAAAACACTACAGTCTGGGTGAGTTCTTTTGTGCTTAGACTAAAGGATTCTCATATTCATTCCTTAATCAAGAACTGAAATTAAAGATCTGAGTAATTATGTTTTAGGAGAACACAAAATTTGTTTAGTTCTATATGAGAGTTTTCTGGCCAATATATTTTTTCTTGAGTGTAGACAGAAGTGTCTTTAGATCACTTGAGACTTAACTATTATATTTACTTAGAATTATAGAAATATTAGAGTATGATAACATTTTCTAATTTGCACTGTGTGGGTGAAAACTTAAAATTTCCCTCCCAATATCTGACAAATATAAAATTTAAAATAACTATAGATTATATATTTATTATGTTTATGCAAGATGTGTGTGTGTGTGTGTGTGTGTGTGTGTGTGTGTGTATGTTTTGGCTGATCCATGGTTTCTGCACCATTGTCCAGCATTACAAATAGTTAACATAAGGCCAGGTGTGGTGGCACCCACCTGTAATCGCAGCACTCTGGAGGCTGAGGCAGGAGGATTGCTGTGAGTTCAAGGCCAGCCTGGGCTACATAGTGAGTTCAAGGTCACCCTGAACTACATAGTGAGACCCTGTCTCAAAACAAGCGCAACAACAACAACAACAACAACAACAAACAAAAAAGCTCCAAATAGTTAACACTGTCATATAAACTTTTTTAAAAGAATTTTTAGAGTCGGGGATTTAGCTTAGTGATTCCGCCACCTGCCTCGCAAGTGCAAGGTTCTGAGCTCGATCCCCAGTACCAAAAAAAAAAAAAAGAATTTTTAGATTATGATACTGATTCTGCAATTTTTCTAGAAGAAATATTCTGGGGCCAGGGATTTAGCTCAGTGGCACTGTGCCTGCCTTGCAAGTGCAAGGTCCTGAGTTCAATCCCCAGTAGCCCCCCTCCAAAAAAGAAATATTTTATAAGACAAATTATGTTCTTCTGGAAAAACCACTAATTTGAATAATTATTTATAATACACATTTGTAGATAATTTTAAGGACAAGGACATTACTTTGTAGTCACTATTTCAATACATTTCTGAATTGTGTGTTACATATACAGTATATCATCTAATATGATTTATAATTTAGACAAAAATGCCAGATTTTCCCATTTTGAAAGATCTATAGAAATATTTACTTCAAACCAGAACCCCCTAGAAGCAAAATCAAAAGGATAGCATTTAAAAATCTAAATTTTTATATCTACAATTTTCTTGTACAGTATGTTTCTAGAAAAGTCATTAAGAGATTAAAAATTTAGAGTGCATTTTACACAAAGACACATTTGTTATAATATTTGATTGCATTGTATTTTTGTGTGTGTGTTACTAGAGATTAAACCCAGGGCCTTTATAGAAACTAGGCAAATGCTCTACTGCTGAGTACCTCCCCAGTCCATTTAAAAAATTATTTTGAAATGAGGTTTTGTAATCTTCCTGGTCCAGCCTTGAAGTAGCCAGGGATTACAGACAAGCCTGTCTGGCTTGCATTGCATTTTACAGATGTCTCATAGTAAAGTAATCTTGTAGACTTTATTGCAAATGTATCAAATACAGTGCTGTGATTTCTGTATGGCAGCTTCTTTAACTGTATTATTTTACTCTTATAGGTAAGAAAGAAGTCAAGACATCTGAATGCACGTTCTTATGAAAATTCTGAACAGGTTTTAATCCACACTTAAATTCTGTATTTTACCCAATATGAACATGAAATTTGTCACTTTTACTCTTGTGTTTGTTATTCTGTTTTCCCCGCTTCCTGCTATGTTTTAAAAGCTAGATGAGATCCTGGCTCTCTCCATGAGCTGGAATTTATAATCCAATGTAAACATGTTTTAACATTTCAAGTAGTCCTCCCAGAGCTGGTCAGCTCCCCAACCTACCCCCAAACCCGTTTTAGCACGATTCAGTCATTTCTTGCTATATGACAAATATGACAAACTATCACATTATTTTGCAAATTAAAAAATATCCATGCTATTTCTCAATATTCTGCAAGTCAGCTGGTCTCAGTGGGCAGTTCTGCTGGTACTGTTTGATGTCACTTTTGCTATGAATTCAGCTAGTAGCTTAGCTGAGACTGTATTACTCAGCTTTCTGGTGACAACACACAGTGTATGAAATGATTATGTACTACATAAGACAATCAACTTATAAGGAGGAAAGTGTTACTTTAGCTCACCATTTCAGGGGTTTAGTCCATGGTTGCTTGGCCTATCATTTAGGCCTATGACAAGGTAACACCTCATGATCAGAGCACATGGTGGAGGAAGCTCTTACCTCATGGTAACCTGGAAGCAAGAGAGAAAGGAAGTGGCCAGATTCTAAATCAGTATTCCTTTCAAGGCATGCCACTGGTGAACTAATTTCTTCCTACTATGTCACGTCTCCTGAAGGTTTTGCCAGCTCCCAACACCATCACAGGCTGGCACTGTGACCTTGGCCTTTAGGGAACTAAAACTTAAACCACTGTAGGCTACAATTAAGATGGCTTCACTACATGTCTAATGTCTCAGCTGGGACAGTTGGAATGGTTTGGGGATAGCTAGCAACCTCTGCCCCCATTTCTGCACGTAGTTTCTCATTGTTCAGTAGTCTTGTCTGAGTTTCTTTATATGATGACTGGGTCTCGAGACTGAAAATGGAAGCTACAAAACTCCAAGATCTAAACTCAGAAACCACCTAGTAGTATGTCCACAGCAGCCTACTGCTAGGAAAAAGCCCTAGGGCCTGGGTGATTTTAAGAGGAGGGTATTAAGCAAGACCTCTTGAGGGTAAAAGTGGAATAAACTTACAGGAATGAGAGGAATTATTGGTTGCCATATTTTATACAATTGCCTACTCTATATACAGAATTAAAATGATAATGGGGCCAATTAAAATTCTGAGGCTTTTTATAAATTTTGTATTACCAATCTTTATATGATAAATAGTATAGACTGTAGAATCATAAAATACCCTGCACCCAATGAAGAGAGAATGAATATTCTTTACAAACAAAAGAAATGGGCTTGAAGTTAAGCATTGGAGTTTCGATCTTGGCTCTGTGAGGTCCCAGCAATAGGACCTTGCACAATATTCCCTTGAAGTACTTCATTTATTTTTTTGTGTATCTATAGGATTATTTTGATAATTAAATGAGTGCATACATATAAAATTCTTAGAAAAATCCCTAACACAATAAATACATAAAAATGCATGTGCTTTAAAAATAAAAATTGTATGTAACCTATTATTATGTAACATAGCGACAGCTGTTTAGTTATGCCTCCTGGAGCTGTAAAGTCTTCTGTATTATGAAACTTAAACATTAATCCAGATGACTTCTCTGTTTCTCTTACTTCCTGACAAGTTAACAGTAGGGAGTTTCTACTCCACTCACTGTTATTAATTCATTATGTACTGAAGGTTTCTAAACTATAGTTTCTGGTCAGTGGAGAGCAGGAGATCACACAAAGTACACATTAGGAATTGCTTTAGTAATAATGGTATCAGACTACAATAAATGGGATTTTTACACAGGTCAGTTGGGTTATACAGCTAAAAGCTCTGTCACAAATAGGCCCTGACTGCCTTACTTATGGGTCTTTATAAATTCTTTCAATAGGACCTAGGGTTGAAGGGAGGCCTGTATACTATAAATGCTGTGTGTTTTGGTAACATAATAAAGAGCTTTACTGTTTCTTTGGAGATAGGCTGGAATTCCAACTTCCTAACTTACTACCTTGTATTTTGGAGCAGGTTATTTAAGCTCAGTTTTGGAGTTTTAGTTTTTTTGATCTGTTAAAGAAATACACAAATAATATCTACTTTGACTGAGTTGTCAAGTGAAAAATGCATACATCAAGGCCTACCAAAGTATTTGGGACATAGAAGCCACTCAGAATATATACACTGGTTTCCTCCCAGAGCCCTGGATCAAGTATTCTAGAATTCATAGCTATTGTTTAGGTTGAATATTTTATATTTCTAAAGGAAAGAAGAGATTTGGTAGAATAACCACTATTGTCAAACTATATTATTTATTTAATGTGATTTCATTGGGACCATGGATTGTCCCAATATTCTAAGACTAGTTAATAACAGTTAAGATTTATCCTAGAACATGAATCTTGTTTATGAAATAATTTTGCGTTCTCAGTTTCTGTACTGTAAAATATGAATTAATTTCCTAGTTATCAACACAATCATGAAAAAATGTCCTAAAAGAGGGGGAAAAACATTCGTTAAGTTGCTAAGATTTTAAACAGACAAAAATGACATGCAAAATGCAAGCACTATTTTTCTCCTTAGGTAATACATTAAGGGTTACCAGACTATAACACCAGACCTGAAGGATTTCCACCATCTGCTACCCAATGTTCAAGCAGTCAAAGGACAATGACCTAATCTCCTGGCCTAGGTCGATAGCACCACCCTCCTACTGATGGATCTCTAGGATGAGGCCGATCATTTTAAAATTTCTGCCCTTGAGACTGGGATTGTGTGCGTGCGTGGGAGGGAGAAGGCCGTGATCATTTTCCTTCCCCCAGGGCGTGCTACCCAGCTGCAGGCGGCTGGGCCGGCGCCGCGGCAGCTCCCACGTGGCAGGTCCCAATTGAGCAAGGCTGGGCGGCGGGCTCTCTGGCCTTCCCGCAGTCGGCCTGCGCGGGCGCGTCTCGTTTGGTCCTCCACCGCCAGGGGGCGGGCGCGGCTTCCCGGTGGCGGCAGGGAGGCGTGGGCGGGAATAGACTGGGAGGCTAGCTGGCTTCCTCCTGGCCCCCGCGAGGGTGAGGGGAAGCGGAGGCGCTGGCTGGAGGCGGTGAACTGCAGGACAGACCAGCGGGAGCCCGAAGGCGGGGCGCATCCGTTAAGCTCGGCCGGTGAGACTCTGGGAGGCAGCCGCAGGGCGGCGAGGCGCGGAGGGACGGCAGGGCAGGGAGTCGGCCGCCCGGTTCCCGGGTCTCCGGCCGGGCGCCTCCGTGGCGGCACCGGAACCTGCGCCGCCTGCCCGGTCCAGCCGTCCCTCGCCGAGCATCCCCGGCCCGGCCAGTCTGCGAGGGCGGGCGGCGCCTGAGCTCGGCGCCCGCGGCTCGGGGGCGGGAATGAGAAACCGGCGGGTGGACCTGGTGTTGGGTGTGCGCTCTGTGGAGGGCCGTCTTGACTTGCAAAGTTTCGGTGTCACCTAAGCTGGAGGTACTTTTTCATTTTTACAGACTGTCTCTAGCCCATTGGTCTCCGGACGTCATTGGTGAACGTGGTATTCATTATTTGTTTTGCTGCTGTGCCCACGGCTCTGTACTGTGACGATTTAATGACTTCTAATTGCCGGTTTGAGATTTCTATCTCCATCGCCCTCTGCTATCTAATTGAAAACAACCTTTGTTTCTTCTTAATCAGATATGTATGGATACAATGAAACTAAACAATGTTAAATTGCTCATTATATGCCAGACACTGTTTGCCAAGTGCTTTCACCTGTACATTTATTTACTTCTCTCAACTCAGTGAATAAGTGCTTTTATATGATTTCTTGATTTTACAGATGAGAATACGAGTACCTAGAGAAGTTAAGTAAAGGTTGATGCCGGAAACACATCCCCCAGTCCTCCTGGACCTGTGAACACCTCGGAGGACTAGTGCTATTCTGTTAGATTTTCCAAGATTTTGAAAGCATTACTGTTATTCATAATACAGTGCCTAACCGAGTACAGAGAGATCTCCATTTAACTTACTAAAAATTAGAAAATTGCCGAATGCCATTCAGCAAGCAATAAAGGGTTCTCTAGACTAATGGTTGACTCAGAAACCAGCATAGGTGCTCCTGTTACATAGACCAAAATCACACAGATGGTTACAATATCATATTTTGTTTATTCATTCATGCCTAATGGATCTTGGTGATTTTTGTGTGTGTGCTAGAGAGAAAGTTATATGGATATCTCTAAGCAGTGAGTCATTTCCTATTTTCATAATAACCTTTTATTTAAAAAGTTTGTTAAGGTTTATTGTGGTATCAGGTGTTCTGCCTAATGATGCCACTCATTACTTGCAGTTAGTGATCATTGAATGAGTTTTGAAGGACATTGGTCAACAAGTGAAATTTTAATTGTCTCACTTGATATATTTTTGGAAAATTTTATGATTGAAGCTTTTTTCATATTCTTTGCAAATGGCTGCTTTTCTTTTTTTTTTTTTTTTTTTTTTGGTAGTGATAGAAATAATGTGTTACTACTTTTTTAGTCAGGCTCCTCACGCAGATGGAACCGCTCTGTTATCCATTTCTTTGAGTGAAGGTGGATTGATAGAATTGTGTCTACTTTGGTGTATTTCAGTTCCACAGACCACTTAAAGTCAGGAGAGTGGAGTGAATTCTTAAACACAGAATAGGAAGCTGTAACTTCTCATTTGGTATAAAGTAACGTAGTTATTGGAGATGAAGATAGCAGTTAGACTCGGTGAAAATTTTTGCCTTTCTCTGATCTTTCCTGCTTTTAGCAGCTTGAGGTGGATACCTCATTACCCTATTTATAATAATCTTTATAGGTAAAATGTGTGTAGATATTTTCATCATTCTTTGACATCTGTTTGTCCTTCCATCTCCCCCTAGATTGAGTAGTATAGGATTAGGTAGTTTAGGTTATACCCTAAACAGCTGTAGAATTCTTGAAAGAGCAAGCAAAACTCATTTTGTAGGATTCTGTCTTGTTTTCTCATTTTGGAATGTTCTCTGAGTTCCAGAAGTTTAATTACATTTCTTAAACTGGATTATAGCTTTTTTTTATTATTATAGCTTTTTAACCAAAATTCTGCTTTGGTAGAAGAACTACAAAATGTTTTTTGAGTAATTTAAAATTAAGTAGCCTGTTTCAACCATTGGAAAGAGGAATTGTTTCCCAGTTCTCACCACATTTTCTCCAGATTTATTCATTGCCCTCTCCCCCTCTTCACCTCCACAGGAGACCTGGCCTGAAGACTTGCTAATTTCCATTCCTTGTTCAGAAAAAAAATGAAAATTCTTGTCATTTTTGACCTAGGTCTGCCTCACTCCCAGCTCCCAGTCTTTTCTGTGTGTTTGCATTGGTGTACTGCAGATCTGAAATTCTCAGATCTGAGCTTGAATGAGAGTCACCTGGGGAGCTTGTTATACGTTCCAGAGTTTTAATCCTCAGTCCTAGGGATTCCGATTCTCCAGGTCTTCAGTTGGGTCAGGAATTTGCATTTGAAAAAGCACAATCATAATTCTGACCCATGATGTGGGTAATACTGTAGTTAGGGATTTGTAGAACTTGATATGGTCTTTCATTGAATCTGTTCTCATAGTTTGTAAGGTATACACCATTTTACATACTAAGAAAAAAAAATGTGGTTATAAGCCTTACCCCGAGTTTAGACGTGTTAGGAAAGCAGTGCACCTCTTAAAGCCAATAACATATGGTTTTAGGTGTCGTGGAACTCAGGAGCCCTTCTTATGAGACATAGGATATGAAATAAAAGAATTATAACAGCTTTATTCAGAAATCTTACCATGTGAAATGTCTAAAAAAGTTTATATAAGATGTCCTTGCCATTGGTTTATATTGGTGACAGTTTTAAAGTGCAACTGAGGTGTATCTTGAGAGATATTGCACTTCAGTTTGGCCCCATTGAGTTTTCATTCTATTCATTTCCAGTCATTTCTGCATTCCTGGCTCATTTCTGAAGTCTTACAATCCACTGAAATATTTACTTAATGTCACTTTAACAGCAGGTGCAGCGTGTTGGTTTGATTTTGGTCGTCTTCTGTCATTTATTTTTGGTTAGACAGTCCTTAGCCATCATCATTGCCAGTGAGCTGATTATGCACCTGTCCGCCAGCCACATACCGGCCTGTCACAAGTAGTTTTAGGATGTGGTATACAACAATTCTGCGTCAGAGTAGACCAGAACTCTGACTGCCAACTCAGAAGGAAAGGCTATGGTATTCTATAGGGTACTGAAAGAATATCCATAGGGTAGGATAGGTCTTTCCCATTAAAGAGACTTCAGTGAAAAGCTGAACCATCTGCTGTAGTGCATCCTTCAGCAATGGAGAAAGTTGTTAGGTCTGGGAAGGAGGAGCAGAACACAAGTCCATTTCACTTTCAATCCCTTGACATGTGTTTGGGAAACACGGTTAAATGCTTGTTGATCAACTGGAATGTTTCCCAAATCAGATATCTTGCATTTCTGATGAGGAATGAGTATCTCTAGATTTCTTTAGCTGATTTACATGGACTAGAGGAGTATTATGAAATTCCTGACTTTGAGGTGACATCTGTTGGAATTCTGCTCTCAGAATGTAGCATGTGTGGTTTGTCAGGCTTGGCTACTTGACTCTCCACTGTCTTTGGAACAAAGTTGGTCTACGCTTGGCACTTTTAAATGACTGAGCTAACCTGTTTTTAGTGTTCTGGTACTATTAAATACTTTCTCAAGTGAATAATTTGATTTTAAAACACCGCATTCTATTAGATATACAATATGTTTAACATAATGATAGCAGCTCAGATAGCATATTGAGTTTTTAAATGTTAATAATCTTCCATATGTACACAATCTTCTCACCCTTCTCCATTTTGTTATTTTAAAAGTTTGTTCAGTCTGGCAAAGATATAAGTATGATTTGCCTTTGGATAGACAGGATTTTTGGTAGTAGTCTTTTATCTACTATAGAAATAACTTGTATTATATTACTAAAGGAAAAGTTTTGAAAAGCTAAATATTTGAAATTCTAAAAGTTGGTCAAACATGTTAGATGCACAGTTATCCTACGCTTTTTAAAGCCCATCACATGCAAACACTTACTAAAGGAAACAACAGTGTTAGCTTCTTCACACTAAAATCATCTTATAATTAATGAAGTTTTAATTTTGTGATTAATTTTATCCATTTATTTCTATCTCCTGGGATTGATTTGAAAGCATTAGTGTCTAGATTTATTCCTGCCTGCCTTATTGATGGACAGCTTCATCTACAGAAAGAATTTTTTTTTGAAAGTGATCCAACGTATTGTTTCCTCTAGAAAACATGCTGCTTTCTGTGGTGAGTGGTCCATTAGGAAAATGTCTGGTAGAGCAGAATTTAGAATTGTTTGATCAATCCAACCTCTGTAGTATTATTTTTAAGAGTAGCAGTAGAAACTGTATGGATTTATATCCTACAAATAACCCAGCAGAAAATGTTGGACTATTAGGGCATGGTCACAAAGTTTTTAATTTTAAATTTTTTAAGTAGAACTTTTTTTTATTCTTGTCTCACACCTTGGAATCTGTAGACCTATGTGGCACCCAAACCAAGATTGATTTTCACGTTGTTAAGTGGGCTGGAAAATAAAAAGTAGAAAATGATGATAATATATGAAAATTTTATAAAATTTAAATTTCAGTGCCTGTAAATACAGCTTTATTAGAAAATGGTGGCTCATTCATGTTCACATTTTTGATGGTTGCTTTTCAGCCACAAGTGTAAAGTGGACAGTTGTAATGGAGACTATATGGCCCCCTTACAGAAATTTCCCAATACTCATCCTGTTAATCACAGAAATACAATTATTTATTGTATGTATTCTTAATGTCATACTTTTGTTTGTAAATGGGACAAAATACTTATTATAATGACTGTCAGAGTTGTATCCTTTTCCTTTCAGTATTATCTCATTTTCCTCTCTATTTTAAATACCATCACAAAACCTAATATTTTACTTTCTGCTCTTAAGATCTTTATTAGTCTGGGTTCTCCAGAGAAACAGCCAAGAGGCAATATATAGTCTAGATAATATGTTGACATGTGAGTGAATATCTGTCTATAGATATATAGATTATGTAGACATTGACATATACCTCCATAGATATATAGATAACAGATATATATTTTTATAAATATGGAGATTATATGTAAGCATATAGGTAGTATAGCTATAGATTATATCCATGGACTATATAGATAACAGACATTCCTTATGATAAACTACATATTCTTATAGATATGTAGTTTATTATAAGAAATTGTGTCACACAGTTATGGAGGCTGAGAAGTCTAGGATCTGCAGTTGGCAAGCTGGCAATGCAGCAGAGCCAATAGTATGTTCCAGTCCATACCTGAATACATTCTCCCAGCTTAAAGACAGGCCGAGGAGGGAATTCTCCTTCTGTCAGAGAAAAGTTTTTTCCTCTTCTCTCATGCCACTATCAGCACAAAAGACCTCAAAACTCGTGGGGATTTCTCCTCATTAGAAAACTGCCATCAGTTCCACAGACACTAGCTAGGTGTCTTCTAATCCATTTTGGCTCTGTTACTTTACGTGGAGGTAGTGGCAGGTACTGCAGGTGGAAGGTTCAGTTTCCAAGACCACCCCTTCCACCTTAGCCCCAGGTGGTTGTTTTTGGACCAGAGATTGAACTCAGGACCTTTCAATTGCGAGGTAGGCAGTGGCACCACTATGCCAAATCCCTGGCCCCCAGGTGGTTTTTACCTGTGCTTCTGATGAACTGGCTATGAACTAGTGTTCCCACAACCTCCTCCTGAGTTTCAGTTAATTTGCTTCAGTGGCTCACAGAACTCATAGCACTTAGATTGACCACTTTATTATAAAGGTTATTACAAAGGATGCAGATGCAAAGGTGCCCAGGGTGAAGTGTGTCAGAAGCAACACAGTTTCCATGGCGTCTGTGGAGCTTCCCTGTTCAGTATTCTGGAAGTTCTGCAGACTCTGCCTTTTAGGAGTTTCATGGAGACTTGGTGACATAGGCATGCCTGAAGCATGGGCAACAATGTTAAAATGTGATGGGACAAAAAGAGGAATTAATGGAGTAGTCTGAAGGGGAATCCAGAGATCTCCTTGGCTTGTCTGTGCTGCAGTTCTTCCTTCATGGTTGGGGGCAGGACTCCTCTAGAATGAGGAGGGTCCTATGACCTGTTGCAGACAGGGGTTGGTCAGAGAATTTCTTTATGTCCAGCTCCAAAACAAAAGTGGGTGAAGGTTAGGGCTTCTATGATTTGTTACGAGAAAGACAAATTTAAGGTTTTATGGCCTGCTTTGGTAGGGGAAGTTATGGGCCAGGAACTGTAGGTGAAAAAGATATACATATATATATATATATATATATATAGTATATATGTCATATATGTGCTGATGTGCTGTATATATGTATATATACACTGAGCTGAATCCCCAGCCCTAGTGCTTAAATACAGAGTCTGCCAAAAAAATGTATACACACTTCAGCAGTTTGCCAAACTAATAAATGTCTGGAAGCTAATGGCCACCACTCTGAACACCTTTTGTAATTGTAAAAGGCAAAAGTAACTTGTATTAATCTCATGGTGTCTTAATAAATTTAGTATTGAAACACTTATGCAAGTATTTTTCTTTTCCTGTTGTATACATTTTTTGGTGGACTTTATATGGTAACCAGCAGGCCAGTCAATTAAACATATAAAATTAATAATCACAGGGCCAAAATATACTTTACATCCACCCGTTTGCACTTTGACCTATTTTTAATAGTTGTCTGGAAAAGCCACTCATCTATGTGAATATTAGAATCATCAGAACCTGGTTGGTTTAGTTAAAATTGTCACTGCACTGTTAAAGTTGGATTGAATTGAATGATAGTTTCTCTGTATTTGTGGCACATAACTTACAATATTTTCTTCTGGCTTAAGTGGTTGCTGTTTTTATTATTTTTTAATTAAGTTTATTGGTACGTTTTAGGTATACAACCTGATGACATTCATCATTGGTAATTTGTACCTTTACATGATATATCTTGGTTCTTATTTTTTTCCTCATTCCCCTGCCCTCCCTTCAACCCTTCTACCCCTCCCTATTTACAAAGACTTTGTTTCCGTTTTTTTCCTTTTCTCATATTTATTCCTTTCCCTTCTTTCCTTTCCCCTACCCCTCCTATTTCCCCTTCCCCTTTGGACCTTTTCTTACTATTTCAAATTATCTATTGTACATTTTGATCCTCAAATTTACACTTTCAGTTTCTCACACCAGAGAAACTATTCGGTATTTACACATGTGTGTCCTATTTATTTCACTTAAGAGTATGGCCTAAGTGGTTTCTGTTTGTGAGTATTAACTGTATCAATGAGTGCATCTGTTTGCTTTATTTTCTTCATTTTCATCATTTCTCTCGAGATAGGAAGGTTCTAACACAAAAGCTTAGTCATTTTAACAAGCTGTCACGTCTCTGGAGTGGCTGGTTTGCAGCGTGTAACAGCAATTCCCAGAACAATTTGCAAAAGCCTTGTTGACTGGCATGGCATTTTGTTAACAGGTCTCGTGTATTAGGGTATTCAGTGAGCATCTGGAGTGAAAAGAAAGTGGATTTGTTTTTGAGCTTCCTTACCCTTTATATAGGACCTTAGACAAATCCCTTGAACTCATCTCTAATGCCCTATAATACCCACTACGGCCGGAGGCCTGATGGGAGGATTACCAAAAATAAGAATATGTGAATTGCACCATGTATACTTTATTTCCTAGTTTATATTAGCTGGAAGACATCTTCTGCCTGGTAGTTATTTTCATGGCTTATTTTGTTGGTATAGAATGGTATTCTTGTAATTCACCTGATTTAGAAGCCATTTCTCAGGGAAAGAGTATCACTCGAGATGTGCTTTCCTTTGCTGCTGTTGATGACGTTAATGGAGTCTAAGACAATACCTTTTTATTCATACAGTACCCTGATTTTTACTTGAATAACAACCCTTCACTCAATTGGACCAAACTAGTATTTGAACTAAAAATTTTTTTTTAAATTATAAAACATTCAAAGAAGTGCAATATGTCGATCTGAGCTCCTAGTTTGGGCCCTCTTCCTCAGGCTAGGTCACATAGTGTTCATCCAGCACAGGGACATCACGAGTCCCTTTTTGCTGTCTGCTTTCAGATCATTATGCACCTTACATTGAACAACCTGGTTTATTTGTCCGAATCACTGAAACTTCTTGTTTTGGCCTATGTTTCTACTTTTAGAGTACCTGTATTCCATAAATGCATGGTTTGAAGGGTATTTCTTCAAATTTATTTGTTTTTAATCTGCCCTAACAATAGCCTCCAACCACTAAAATTCTGGTTTTGCTAACTGGCTGTAATTTTTGTATCTCTGCCTTTAAATGAGGTAAGACCTTTTTAAACCCTTTCACTTGTTTACTCTAGATTAGAGGTCTTTTCAGTCTTTTACTGTTCTGTTCCTTTTCTGTGGACCCATTCTCTTCTTATTTCATTGTTGGCAGTTTGGTCTAAAGTTTTCATTACATTTTTGCCTTTTCTTCACTAAGGTTATTATAAAGATTTTCTTTGTCTTTAAATGCCTTGCTAGGAGCATAAAGTCAGGAGTGATTTGGAATTAGCATATTATAAACATGCTCTATGATTTGCTCTCAAATATATTTAACCATCCCACACACAGCCACACATCTCAAACCACTTCAGCACCATCAGCTTATAGACACAGGTCAGCCAATGATTTGGGCTAAAATTTGCTCTGGTAGAGGACACTGTGATCGATACTCCTTCTTCTTTGCTGTTTTACATGTTTGCATCATTAATTAAAGATGTGAGAACATTAAGCTAATTAATTGAAGATGTGTTATGGTTGAAACTTAATTTGATGAAATTAGAGATCTTACTAAATGTTAATTTGCTAAGAAATTTTAAATGGGAAACAATTGTATTCACCAGTCAGCTGTAAGGTAGTTGCTTACATTGCAGTCTTGGCATTGGTGAGTTTAGAAACAGGCTTGTTGGAAGTAAAAACAGGTGGCAGGTATATGAGGCAGTGCTAGTAGCTATACAGATGCGGCAGCCTCAGTAGGTAATAGAAACTGAAATAGAACAGCAGGTGTCTGATGCCCAGCAGCTTATAAAAGACATTTTCCTAGACCATGCTCAGATGAGTGAAATTATTTTGAAATATTAACTGGGAGGAAAGACATGTGAGTTGTGAAGGCAAAGTTTAATTTCACTGGAAGCCAAAGAGGATTTATAACCTATTGGAATTTCCATTTGAAAAGCCAAGGGCTTTTTTCTACTTTCGAGTGATGGCTGGTAGATACCTCAGTATCTCTTGTTAACGTTTAGTATTTTCCTAGCCTTTGGCTAAGTAGTATTAAAAGATATATAATGTTGACTTTTCCTATTACATGGAAGGTGTTCAAATAACTAACAAAGGAAGGAAATCAATAGCGAACAACTCAGGTAAATGTTGAGCACCCCCCTTCAGGGTAGATTGTGCAGAGGAAAGGAGTCAGCACTGAAATAATTGATAAGAAGACTGGATGTCTCACTTCTTTTCAGAGTCCTAAGGGGTGTATCATTGTTTTTACTTAAAACTTCCTGTGAATTACTAGATTAGACATCAGCATTGAAATGCAAGTATCAAAATACAGTATCTTTATTGTGAATTTAACCTTTACAATAGGTTGATGTGTCTGTGGAAGCTGTCCAGCTAAATTTGGACCTGGCTTTATTATCAAATTTTTCCATTTTATTTTTTTAACTTCACCTCTGTTATTTTGTAGGAGAGAAACATGCATAGACATGCAAGTTTTTTTGTAGCATCTGTTTCTTGTGGTAAATAATACTGAAAAAGAATTTCTTCATTTGATGTATTATTCTGTCAATAATGATGATTGCTGGAATATTTGAAATTGTAATTTTGTATTTCTGTATGCATTATTTTCCAAATATAAACTGAAAAAAACCTGAAGAGAACTCATTGCTATGAATGCTTATAGCAGTGATACCTGGATTCTGTCACATCAGAAATGAAGTAGCATCGTGTACTGGTGTGAGCTGACTGTCCTAAACTCTTGCCCCATTTCTACAATAATTTTTTCCATTACTACATGAACAGCTTAATCTCAACCTTTTCTGCAAATTGGAAGTTTGGAACTCATCAGAAGTTCCTTGAAGATGCATTGTCACTGAGAGTAGTAAGATACTGCCTTCTGGCCACATGCTCAGTGGCAGGTTTTCTCATTTGTTCATTCTGTGAGGGAGCTGAGGAAACAGCCATGTAAGACACAGACCCTCAGAGATGTCATGAGATTTGCTTAATTACTACTTTAATGTATACATTCCAAATCAGACTCAATCAAAGGAAGAATATTCAATCTAGAATTAATGGTGTTTGCTTTTTCTTTTGATTTTAGGAGCTTTATTTAATGAAAAGTGCCATAGACTGAAAAACCAAACATGAGGGTAGCAGGTAAGCTGTTTAATCCAGGGAATATAATTTTGACTTTTGGGGAAACTTATTTGTTTATAATGTCTAAAGGAGAGGAAAATGGTGTTTATATTGAGTACAGAGCTAGAATAAATTATAGTTAAGCTTAAATATCACAGGAGAAACTCAAATGGTAAAGAGCAAACTAAGAGAGAGAGCAGAAAGTAGGGAGATAGCTCTTTCTCGGTTGAGAAGGGGATCAAGAGATGGAGGGGGGAAGGGGATGAGGAAGGAATGAAGAGTTGCGGTGTGCATGTATCCACTCCATACAAGGCATGTAATCATGTACTGCAAACATGGACTAGCAAAAAATAAGTCACTCGTTAGTCTTAATTTTTTTAAATCACATACTGGATGTTGAATAAGAATTTTGTAAAGTTTTAGTGACATTTGAAATTGCAGTAAATATTCTAAGTTCTGTTTTTAATGTTTATTTCTTATACGTTAAGCTTGTTTGCTTAGTATTATACAGAAAATGCCAATATGAAGAATGGTTTTGATAGCATAGGGAAGCTGATTTTTGTTTTTGCAAAGGTATCACCTCTTGAGAAAAATGAATTCTAAAGTTTAAAAGTTTAGATCTCTTCCATGTAAAATTACAACTGATGTATACACAGGATTTAATGAAATGTATTTTTGCTCAATATTTGTTCAAGTTCAGTCTGTGAAGTTAGGTTAAGGACTTTAATCTATTCCTGAAGCAGCATATTTTAAAAAATGAAAAAATCACTAGATGTTCATAATATTAAGGTAGTTATCAATAAGACATTACAAAAAGACTGATCTATAAATACATGGATAACCTCTTCCTACCTGTAAGAGATTGTTTCCCCCACACTTCCTCCAGTAAAGGCCTAAAGAAATGCTTGTTTTACAAAGGAATTTCTACTGAATATGTGCCCAAGATGGAAGGCAACTTATAATTTCTCAAAATCAAGATAATTGGTCTTTTAATTTTCATCTCAATGGAAAGCTAAATATTTTTAAAAGCAGTATTTCTTTAAAATGCCTGTTAAGGGAAGTGAACAAACAAATCTTCATACTTTGGTCATAATTGTATAGAGTCAGGCGCAGTTGATCAAACATCATGATTATTAAATGTAATTGAAGGTTGTTACTAATGCTTTTGTGAAAATTTTAAAAACTGGATCTCTTTGCCCTGAAGTTACAAAACATCTTTTTAAAAGTAATTGTACGATTGTTGAAGAAAAGTCTCCTCAGAAACCACAAGCTTGTTTGTGGTTTAAAAACACATGCATTGTGTTTTTTGAATGATCTTTGAATATAGCAGGACTATTTAGGATTTTATATCTCTGTAGATGATTTAAAGTACATTATTTAAGCATGATATCTTGAAAAGCAAGTTTCTATTTGGCCCATAATTCTGTGTTCTAGTTTAAATTAACTTTATCATCTAGTCTATTTCTCAGATTCTGACAATGAATGCCCAGGCTAATTGATGAGTAATTATTCATTAAATGCTTATTTTATATTTTCACTGTTCCTAGTATAGATCTTGAGGGAACTGCCTTAGTGAATAAATAGGGAAGATTAGTTGTTAGTTTATTGATTTTAACAAATTATTCTCTTCTGTTTAAAAAAATATCTGGTTGCTTTGAAATATCCATATAGCTGTTACTCTTACAGCTAATGTTTATGCTGTTCGGTTTGTGAAAAATAGGAATACCTGCCTTCCATGGCTAAAAGGAAAAAGGAATTTCATGAATGGTTCAGAATGGGAATTGTGTGGTGTGGTTACAGTGTCTTCCAACTCCAGAATTGAATATTTATTCTGAATCAGGCCAGCTCTGCAGAAGATCTTCCAGAGCAAGTTCCAAAGACAATGCTAGTTTCTTTACCTTTAGCTTTTCTTTTTCTTAGAGCTGTTGTTTCTTCCTGGTTCCTCTGATGGTCCAGTAATAAGTGAATAGGTCTTGATGTAAGTGCTTCCACTTACTAGTTCCAGGAAGGTGATACAAAATTTTAGCCTCATTTTCTGTATTTGTAAAATGAAAGTGATATCTGAAAAGCTGTGTAAAATGAGGTTGTCACACTATAAAACATTTAGCTTTATAGTGGGCACTCGGTAAATGGTATATATACTGCCTTTTTCATTTTTTTATTGCTGGGACACGGTGCCTGACACCTACAACTTAAAGGAGGAGAGGTTTGGTTTGGTTCACGTTTTCAGCCCATGGTCAGCTGGCTCCAAGACAGAAGTGGCATGGTGGAAGTGTCCCATGTAAGAAAGCTGCTCACTTCATAGTGGCTGGGAAGCAAAAATAGAAGGGAGGAGTCAGGGAGGGAGATACACCCTTCCAGGTCTTGTCCTGAGTCATCTACCTCCAGCCCCACCTTGAACAGCACTTTCAGCTGCGGAACTCATTAGTGAACAATTCCGCTGATGGCCATAGCACCCCCACGATCCAGTCAGCTTTCAAAAACCCTGAGCACATGAGAGTTTGGGGGAGATTGCAGATCTCAACCATAACATGTACTATATTAAAAAGTATATTTATGTATTTTTGTAACTTTTTAATTTAGACTCACGTGTAGTTTGTATAAGATTTAGGGTAGAACTTTCTTTTATAGATCTGATTTTAATATCTCCTTGTTCAACAGTAAGTTTCACATTTCTGCTTTATGGACAGACAAGGAAAGGTTGTCTTTGGTTACACATGCTCATAATTGCTAGAAAATAAGATGGTCATACTATCATGCAGTATATCCTCTTCAAGCTGCGGTCTTAAGAAAAATATTCCACTTGTTATTGTTTATCTCTTTATCAAAGAGTTGTTGATGATATTAATGTGCCATGGACCACTTGGCTACATACTGGTGGAAAGAGTTCAAAGCTTAATGAATTTTGCACTTTTAAACACTAAAAATGTAGGCAGCTTGTAGTTGCTCTTAAGACATAAGGTAGAAAATGGGAGAGGCTGGGATAGATTAGTGGTTATACTTCCTTGTTGCCACATGCTATAATGATAGAATTTTTTTTTAAGGCTTTAACTTTTAGAGCAGTTTTGGGTTCACAGCAAAATTGAAAGTACAGAAATTTATCATTTACCATCTATTCCCTACCCGCCCCATACATAGCCATTAATAGAGTGTTTCTAAATAGCAGTGAGTAGGCTTTGAGAAGCTACTGCTTCTCTGCATCCTCAGCCTTACAGAGAGAGCATCATCAGCTCATTCCCTTCCCTCCCCTGCAAGGATGCAGTCAATTGTTTTCAGGTTTGTGAAATTAAAATGAGCATATTTGTTTTTTGTTCTTCCTTAATTGAGCTTGCTATTTTTTCTGGAGAATGAGATAATTTGGTTTTAGAGTGGAGTCTTGTACAAACCTCTTAGCTTTGTTAGGATTCCTGCATTTTGGTCCTTGTGCTGCCACTAATTTATCTGTAATCCTTGGTGATCACCTCACTTTTAGGCCTTTTTTTTTCTTTAAGAAAGTGAGATGACTGCTGGTCTTTTTACGTCTTACTTTTTATTTTCCCCCTTTTTGCAGTGCCACTGAGCTACATCCCCAGCCCTTTACCTTTTACACCAACACAAATTAAGGAAAGGGGAAGGGAAGTTTTATAAACATGTATTAATATTGTTCCTGAATAAGCTAATGGCCTATCTCTGAGATCATAAGCTTGGGAGGAAGATATTTTCTGCTGATGTTTTTCTATTTATCTTCCACTTTGTCCTTTACTAGATAGCAATAATGTCAGTGATAACTATTTGTAAGGCACTCAGACATGAGTGAAGATACATAGGTATAAAAGATGAGGCATCTGCCCTCATGGAGCTCACCATATAACCGTGTTATAAAATATAGATGCCAAATTATGTCCTCCAGGAGTGGAATGCCTGTCTTAACCTAAGTATTAAGTAGGGAGACTTTGTTGTTTGCCAAGCCATGAGCGATATAGCTGTAGGAGAAATGTTGGTAAACCTGTTACATTTCACTTGAGAACTTGTTGCTTAGTGGATATCTTGGCCTTAATATCTCCAGAAAGTCCAGTGTTTTATAGCATCTCTCTATAGCATTGCCCTTTATATTTGGAAAGAACTAGGAATTGTATCATCAAACAAACTCAGTTAGCCATGACATTTTTATGTAGTCAGCTAGCAACTGATGACAGATGAGGTTTTTTTGCATGTAAAAGTACACAATGATTTAAGTAGTCTTAAAGAAACTTAATTAAAATGCATAACAAAAATTCTGTGGGCTCGTAGACTCATGCTGAATTTTTTCTGCTTTTTATCTAGGAGCTGCAAAGTTGGTGGTAGCTGTGGCAGTATTTTTACTGACATTTTATGTTATTTCTCAAGTATTTGAAATAAAAATGGATGCAAGTTTAGGAAATCTATTTGGTAAGTTTCACTTTTTTCTTTTTTTAAACATTATTTTTAATGTAATTGTCTGAATTTTTATCAACTCTCAACATTGAATCACTGCTGTTTAGCCTGTCTAGAAAAAGAATGATACCAGTAAATGTGATTTGTTAGAATATTCTAAAATATGTAAGAAGTCTTAGAATTTAGTATAAAGTAATGAATCTTCTCTTCAACACTTTAAACATATTTAAAAAGACTGTTTTATACCTAGTAAGAGGTATAAATCATAGTTTCTAAATGCACAGTCTAGAAGATATAGCACCCCTGAGTTTAAATTTTGGCCGCTGGAAAACTTGGACCCAAATACAGCCCTCAGTTACCAAGTGATTACGAGTCACAATAATGTATTTTAAATATTGATCATTGAAATTCATCTGACTTTTCTGTCCTTTTTTGTGTGGCTTTTTTTTGGTATCCATTCATTTAATGTTTCTATATTGTAAATGTACCATTATAAGGTAGTTTTTAACAAAATCCATGTTAATGAAATGGAATCAATTTAATGCTCTTTTAGAGAGTTGTATATCTAAGTACCTAATGTGTATTTCTAGCCTATAAGTATATCATTATGAGAATAAAGAATAGAACTTAATGTTTATCTATTAAAGAAATACTTATATTTAAACCTCTATATAAAATTGAGTCTCTTCTAGAGAGATTGTAGGCCTTCATTATTTGAATTTAGAGAAGTTACTGTTACTTTTCATAGATCTTATATTGAGTAAACTTTGGCTGCAGTGTTGTTTAAGGCATTAAAAATTAAGCATGCAAAGTGAAATTATAAAACCTACAAACAGTATTTTGGCTTAATAGGCAGAATTGAATGAAAAAATTTTGAAATCTCTGAATTAGTGAGCTTTGCTTTGTATGAATTAATGCTTGGGAGGGATTCTTTTGTGTGTCTTCCCATCAACTGGAGGGCAGTAATGTCTTAGTGCTTTACCCCATATTAACACTGGATTAGGTAGATAGAAATGCTGATTGAGTCTAAATGATGATTGAGGATTCAGATTTTTATGTGATAAAGAAGCGTATTTCCAGAGTGGAAAAATGAGGGATAGTCAGCTGAGAACAAATGCTGAGTATTTTAATTAGGAGAATTGTCTGTCCTGATTTTCATTTTAATTTTTCCTAATGTTAAGTACTTGCAAGGTTTTACAGTGTGCATTTTAGCTATTGAATTTAGGCACTCTTAGAGTAGATGCATGTTTTGATGTCATAAATGAAGTAGTACATTATATCTATAAAACCGTAGTATATTCCAGTCTGTTAGGTTGGTGAAAATTTAATTGGTGGGGTTTTACTTCAGACTATTTTCAAAATGAATTATGTGTTATCTTCTGTGATTTGTTTAGCATCTAGCTTAATTTATCAAAGGGAAGGTTAGCCCAGTTTGGGATGATTCCTCTGATCAGTATTCCAGGTGTCCATAAGATTAACAAGTTCCTCTAGTGGCGAGTTTTCTATTTTTCCCATTTAGTGATATGACAGCGCATTTGATATTTGATTGTTTCTGTAAATCATTATGACTCAGGTTTATTACGTAGTACAAATTTATGCAAACTAGTTGAAATTACAAGGTAGATGGTGATTTTTTTTTTTAAACAATATTTTGGTCTGGGTTCAGTGTAGAACATGTGCTTAGCATGTGTGAGACACTGGCTTCAATCCCCAGCACCAAAAAACAAACAGAAAATACAAATCTACAAAGCAAAAACCCAAGTTTTTATTTCCTAAAATATTTTTGAGAATTGTAAAATTATATGCATTTCTAAGAAATGCTTAGACTTAGGCATGGTGATGCCTGTGTGTAAGGCCAGCACTCAGGAGGCTGAGCGAGGGGATTGTGATTGTGCAGCCAGCTTGGGCTATGTCACAAGTTCAAGGCTAGCCTGGACTACATAGCAAACCCTGTCTCAAAAAAACAAACAAACAAAAAGTACTCAGAGATCCTGCATACCCTTTACTCAGTTTCTCCTATTAGTAAAGTCCTGGAAACTATAATATAGTGTCCCAGTCAGGATGTGAACATGGCTACAATTCACCAGGCTTATTTATGATTGTAATTTAATGTAGTGTTAGTTTTCAGCATGTACACTTAGCTAGTAAATGTATAGAACTCAGTCCAAATTATTTTTGCATGTTGTTGTAGTGAATATTTAATGTTTTATGGAGTTTATTTTTATCCTGTGGAATTTAAATCCTTGGTAAGTAGTATATACGTAAATTTCCTGACTCATTATTAATAACTAAAGTACAAAATAGTTCTGATTCATTAGCCTTATTGAAAGATACGCACTGGTACTACTAAATCAGAAAGATTTTTTATTGCTCCTTAAGGTGAGAAGTTGTACATATCAAAAGAAATTAAGGACTAATGTTATTGGAGTTTGAAGAATAAACACTACAGAAGAGGAGGTGGTTTGGTGCCTGTGTGTTATGCCTGGTCTCTTCTCTTAGATGACATCCTTTATGATGGAAAGTAATTTACCTGTTTGGTTCCAGCGGCTAACATTCTCAGAATGGTAGGCCTAGTAGAAGACTTTTAGTTTTGATGAGTATAGGGCAACAGTGAAGTTTCGTCTGTAACGAAGTCCTTTGAGAGTTTACCATCGAGCATCTTGCCCCGCTCTTGCACTTACACAAAATAAATGGAAGTGATGTTGTTTACTTGAAAGTCTTGTGATTAACAGACTTTGACTTTTTTCCTTTGACTGTTTTCACACCTCAAATTTTATAAGCAAGCTGGCATGACTAGTTTTTTTTATTTTTTCCAGTCTTGGGGATTGAACTCAGGACTTTGCACTTATCAGGCAGGCGTGGCACCACTGAGCTACATTCCCAGCTTTCGTGACCATTTTAGAAACTCCTCTCTGATTTTCCATCTGTCTCTTTTTCATTAGCCACTCCGGGTTGTGAAGATTCTTGGCTTCTGATCATTATTTGATAATTGAAGGCCTCATCCATTTCCTAATTTTCCAGGTTATATTTTGATCCTAGTTCCTCTTTACAGCCAGCCTCTATGCTATTCCACTTGTATCTTCTTCTAAAGAGTTCTTAAGATTAGCAAGTCCTGCAGAATTCATCATATATCCCCACCCTTGTATCCTTATTCTTACAAAAATCTTCAGCACAAAAGATATGAATGTTTTTTTCAGTGGCCTTGTGAAGCAATACCCAGATGCTTTTAAAGTCAGATCCTGACCAGTATCCTGATTCCTCCCCTCCAGCACCCCTGCCTCTGGTCCATTCTCAAGTCCTGTCAATGTTGTTTCCTTGGTTCCCGAGTCTACTTTTTTCAAACCCACAGTCAGTACTTTCATATTTTCTTCCCCTCAAACTATCCTTTTTTATCTGGATTACTTCTGCAGTGTCCTTGACAGCTCACCTTCTCTACTCTTGAACCCCCTGCAGTCAAAGTGTTTGTTCTAAAGGCTTCTTGTCCTGCTTCCTACTCCTGGCAGGACTGGCAGTTTTTTGTGTGTGTGATCAGAAGACCTCAGACATTCCCATTTTCAGAGGTGGTTCAGTATGAGTTTGAGTGCTACATGAGAGGTGGCTTTAGAATCTAGCTCTGCAGTTACTATGACCTAAAGCAGGTTAAGTCAGTAAACTATTGTAGCCTCAATTTTTTTATCTTTAAAGAAAAAAATTACAGTCAAATCAGTAGCACATAGAAAAGTGCTTGACAGAGACCCATCATATGTGAATGAACTGTATAATCTTAACCCTGTTCTGATCCATGTTTTCCCAGTATCTCACTACCATAGGTGAGGTAGACCAGAGTTCCTGTTCTCAGCACTGCTGCTTCCTAGAAGTTGTAACACCTGAGCCGGGTAATGCCTGTATTCAGGACCTAGTGAAGTTAAGAATTCCCGGTCCTTACGGTCCTAGGCTTTAGTTTTCTCATTTACAAAAGTAAGATCATTGGATTAGATCTCTGTAATTATGTTTCCTATTTTATAATGTAATCAAGGAAAACGACATAATTAAGAACATTGAAAGAATGAACCCCTGTAATATAATCCCAACAACTAAATTTACTAACTTTTCATTTTTTTATTGTTTTCTTCAAGTCTCTGTTCTTATGCAAAAATATTTTCAGTATTTAAATTTAGGGTATGGATAAACTTTGTTTTTTACTTTATTCCATACATTAAAGTTTTCTCAGTTATTATACTACCTTTATGATTTATTAAAGTCATAAAGTGCATAATAGTCTAGTGACTCCCCTGTTGGGTGAATGAGGCTTCACTTGGTCATTTTCCTTCTTTTGAACATTTAGATACTATCTTTCAGCTTTAACTTTCTATTTTGCAGTTTGAATATTAGACTAACAGGAAATTCACAATTATCAAAAATAGTACAGAAGTGAAAACTAAGTGGCTACTTATAGTCAGACAGCTGGCTAACATTTATCACACTGCATACTTATTAGTCACATCAGGAAATGGGTGTCGGCAATACTTTAACATGCTAAGATATAATTTCCCAGGCTGGGATCAAATGTTGGTGCTGAGAGAGGTAATTGTGATAGATGACCAGGTTGAGATCTGCTACATTCATGTTAAGGTTTGACCTTGTGGCTTCCTTGAACCTGGTGAATTATAAAACTCTTAGTGATGACCTTTTTAAAAAATATTATTACACCTAGTACATTTCTATGTTGGAGAAATTAAAGTTCCCTATTCCTTACCATCCCCTTCTTTTCCATTCCCTGATTTTCTAACCTAACCAACAAGATAGATTTATATATATTCTCTGGAACTATCCATATGTACCCAATATCATACAACAGCTATAACTTTTAATACTGTAATTAATTAGCAGGTATATAGTAATAGTCATTTACAGATAAGTTTGTAGAGCAACTTTCAGATTGGGATTTAAATTTGTAATAACTAAAACAACAAAATATATAGATAAAAATTTTCTACAGTAGTAAAGTACTACTCTCCATGATTCCTCCATATCATAGCTTATAATGAATTGTATAAAGTTAATTTATCTGAAGTGGTACTCATATTTTACTTATTATGTACTGAGTATTCAAACACCTGTTTTTATAAGCCTTTTAGAAGCTCTAAATGTGTTTTAAAAATGGATGCTTGCCAATAGGCTTATTCTAACAAAAGTAACTTTCTTTTTTTCCCCCTTAGCAAGGTCAGCATTGGACACAGCTACACGTTGTAAGTAATTCATGTTAATATTTTACAAATGTATATTCTTTATTTTAGCCGTGTGAGAGTTTATACTTAAATTACTGCCGATAGTTCAGTGTGAGTAGAAACTGACTTTGAAATTGTGTCTTAAAGTTATATGTATGCAGGCTGGAGATGTAGCTCAGTGGTAGAGCATTACTATAGTTTGCCTGATGCCCTGGGTTGAATCTTCAGAATCACCAGATAAACAAAAGTGTAGGTAAAGTTATATGGCTGCTATTTGGACAGTTTAATATCATTGGTATTTATTCATGATGAATATTTTCTTCCATTAGTGCTTTTAGACCCAGTATTATAAGTCCAAAAGATGATAGAGGAGTAAAAGGAGAATTTCTAGTTGAAGGTGGCTACTGGGACATTAGGCTTTTTATTTATCTTTGAGGTAACTGGATTTTATGGATCTGTAGACTGGAAATGCAAAGTAACAATTTGAAACCTCCTGTAGCCTAGAATTTAAAGATAAATTCAAGCATAAGTAGATATCTATGTTAATTAAGAGTGTATAATATATACTTGATTCATTTATACCAGTTGTTAGCTTTTGACCCAGCAGGGTCTAGTTTTGTTACTGTGTTTTCTGGTTGTTGAAACCTTGAAACCCTTATAGGGAAAAAATTCTAGTATATATTCTAAAATATGTATACCTTGATGTTTTACATATTGCCTTTGTAGTTTGAAATGCAAAACAGATTGTAGAGTCTATTAACTTGTTGCCTAACAACAACAACAAAATCCTATTTATTCCCTAAAGCTACGAAGCCTCCCAGATATAAATGTGGGATCTCAAAAGCTTGCCCTGAGAAACATTTTGCTTTTAAAATGGCAAGTGGAGCAGCCAATGTGGTGGGACCCAAAATCTGTCTGGAAGACAGTGTGTAAGTATCTGTTGATTTGGCACTGTAAGTTGTGCTATTAATTAAATTACAGCTAGTGGAACCTGATGGCTCAGGGAATCATCTGAAAATGGACTGGTCATGCTTTTACTAAAGGAAAATGATTTCAATTATCACAATAATTTTTCCCATGAATTTAAAGTTTGTTAAAATTATTGTTTTGTATTAGCAAGTGACTAAGAATGCAGAATTTATCAGCTTTGTGTACAGTGAGGGTTTCTTCTAAGTGAATTCTCTAGATTTGCATTGTCTTGTTTGGCTGGCATCAGACACATGTGGCTATTTAATTTTGTGTGTTAGGCAGGAAGTTAGTTCATTTAAATTAAAATTGAAAGCTCAGTGCCCAGTCACTGCACATTTCACGTGTTCAGTAGCCACGTGTGGCTCCTGTCCACCTGTTTGAACAACCCAGTTAGTCTGTTAATACTTGGCTGTTGCTTATAGAAATGTGAAATAATCCAATAATGGCCACAGGTCTGTTGCAGCACAAACTCCTTGCTCCTAAACTGGTTTCCCTTGTTGAGATGCTGCACAAAGTATGGTTTGTAGGCTTTTTGGAATCCTGTCTCTATGTCAGCTGCCACCTATGGTTTAAATCACTGCTTCTGAGATTGCAAACCCCAATTTCAGTTGCTTGCTTTTATGCCTGGAAAGCTAGATACATGAGCACATTTAAATTTGATATGGAATAATGAATGAGCCATTTAATTTTGTAGAATGAAGATTAAAATGATATTAAAGATGTTAAAGGAGACTTACCTATAATAGGCAGTTTCTCCCAGACTTTTTTGTATCTCCTTTTTAATATAGAAGCTCTTACATTTTTATCCTGGCCCCTTTTGCAGTGAGTTAGCTATGGAAGGTTGTTTTTCCTCATGAGAAACTTTTCTTGAAAAATTAAGAGCTTGAGCTAGATGATCATCAAGACCTCTGCTTACTTCCTTTTGAGTTTTTCCCTCATGCTACTTGTGATCCATTAACAAGCTGTCTTTGGTATCTCATTATACTAGTGTTGTGTTACCAATATGCAATAAGGCACTTGGGTTTTAGAAGTTTGTAGATGTTTTTAAAATATTCCTGTTCTCCCTGTTTACTTCAGTTGGCTAGAGACTCCAAGCTTGGTTCTAAATGCAGTAATAGGAACAAAGCTCTTAGCTTGCAAATTTTCCTTAGATGCCTACTCTCCCTCTTGAAGCTTAATACAAAGAAGAGGTCAATTTATTATTTTTTTTACTAACAGATTTTCTCTTCAGGGATTATATATGTAAAAAAGAAAAGTATCTAGGTGATAAGCCTGGTAAAACAATATTGGGCCTGAAGCCAGAGAATTTGATTCTGGCATGTCACATAGAATTTATACTGTATCTGTTTCTTTAAAATCATAAAACTGAATCTGGCCACTAATCCATCCACATTTTAAGAAACATCCTGCCATTCCCATGAGAAATTAAATAATGGATGAAATTTTATAGCTAGGCTTCAGGTCATGTAGCTAGTCTAAATAGCAGGTCTGAATAATTGGCCAGAGAACCCCAGTAGAGACACCACAGGGACCCAGTCATAGTCCAGTGCTTTTTGCAGTATATTGTATTTCTGATCTTTTTTTTTCCTAATCTTTAAAAGGTTTTTTTAAGTTTAAAGAATCTGAGTTTTTGGAGCATTATTGATTCAGTTATTTATTGAACATAGTCCTCACAGTATAGTAACGATCAGAGACGCTTAAAAAGTAAATGCAAATAAGTGATTGTAAATTGACACCAGCTGTATAGGCATCTAGGTGTGATACATACTGGTGGGAGTGAGTGAGCTGAGGCTTCTTGACTTAGAGTGCAGGTCACAGATTAGATTCTGACACAGTAATGTGTAGTCAGAGGACAGGGGGATAAGAAGGAAGATAGCCAGATGAAGAATGGACAGAAGGACAGGTGGGTCAGAGGACTTTAAGATGGGAAAGCTCTGGAGAAGTGAATAGGGCCAGGCCGCAGAGGGACTTGTAGGCAATGCAGGTGAAGAATTGAAATTTTTTTCTAACTATGTTAGGAAGTTGTTGAAGGTTTTCATACTCTGGCATGTTATGATTTCATTTATGTTGAAAAAAATGATCTGTCTGCTAAGTAAAGTGATTATGGAATAGAGAAAATATTGAGAAGACTGTGGACAGTTACTGCTGGCTCTTTGATACGCCTCCCTGTTGGGAACAGACTAGTAGAAATTTTTATATTTTCTTGCACCTGCTCTGAATATATGCAAGTTACTTTGGAGACTATTAATCTAGATCAGTGTGTCTCCATAGAGGTGATTTTACTTCCCAGGGGACATTTGTCATTTGTCACAGCTGTGGAGGTGCTGCTCTCCGAGTCCGTGATGCTGTGCAGCAGTGTCTGCTGTACACGTGAGCCCCTCCACAAGAGCGATCAAGCCCATAATGTCATCATCTGCCGAGTGCAAGAAGCTGATAGAGACAAAAAGTGCTAATTAAGATTAGGGGGTAGTGGTGATGTTACAAATAAGTGAAGTTTGTATGAAATTGATATTACTAAGATTTCACCTTTTATTATTCTAATCCTTGGTACAAACATATACAGGAGGTTACCTCAAATATTTTTTTAAACAAAGAATCAGATGTTATTTTTATTGGTAAGGACCAAGAGTTAAAGTCGAGACATTATACTTACAAAATCATTTAAAATGTAACCAGGTAAACATGTAAAAACCATTCTAAACTCATGATAAGTCAAATTTAAAAAAGAAAAGAAGAGGAAGAAAGGAAAAAGAAAAAAACTGACTGAATGTGTTTGGCTTGTGAGCTGTAGTTGGCCAAGCCTGGCCTTAATATTTTAAGACATAATAACTGTATAGTGTGATCAAAAAGTACGGTAAATACAAACTTTTTTTTTTTTTTTTTTTTTTTTTTTTAAATTTAGCAAAAAGCCTACTGCTTTTCAGACTCCTTCAGAATACTCCCTCTTACTTGGAATACACTTATTCCATCATTCTTAGTACTTTGTAAAGTAGACCTAGAAGTCATCTTTCTTGGATGACTTTAACTGCACTGTAGGAGTTGCCTAGATGTCCTAAATCGATTCAAAACGTTTACCTTTTGTGGTCATTTTGACTTTGGAGAGGAACCAGAAATCACAGTGCAAGATCTGGGGAATAAGGTGGATGAAGACACACCATATGGTATTTAGGAGCCTGTCTTTAGATCCTGTGGCACTCAACAAGCACCATTCTCGTTTTTGGCTTTTTGTATCATACCTTGTAAAGGTACAAAAGAAGACTTCCAGAACAGCTTAAGAAAGTGATAAGAATGATGGGATAAGTGTGTTCAAATCAAGGGCGGGGAATATTAGGATTAATGGCAATATATCCTTTACTGTAATTTTAAAAATTTAAACATTCATTATGTATTTTGATTGTACCTCATAAAAATTGTATTAGAAGATGCAAACATATGTAACTATTTCCTTTAAGTTTTTGTCTGGAGATGTAGGGTGGAAGTGGGGACCTTTCATATTCATAAATGGGTTGTTTTGATATTTTTGGTTACAGGTTTTCCTGTGAATTCATTTTTAAAAGTTGATAAGCTGCTGCCCTCTTGTGGGAATTCTCTGTCATTGAGCTTTTTTACCTTCATTTCTTCACTGTGTAATGGATTTTATGTTTATTAAACACAATAGCACACTTAGAGATGGATTTTAGTTTCTAACTCAACAATTTGATTATAGCTATTGATGCTTAATATAAATGGGGGAGTTTACTTACCTAATATATTTTTGAATTACATTAATGTGTTTGAAATCTCCTTTTCTGGTGCAGCAGACCCAACACTTGTAATACAGCCTGACTTTTCTTTTCTTTTTTTGGTACCAGGGATTGAACTCGGTACCTTGAGCTTGCAAAGCAGGTGGCGGAACCACTGAGCCAAATCCCTGGCCCTAGCCTGACATTTCTTATGTGTGTGCTCAAGACTAGGTCTTTTGTTTAAGCAGCTTTGAGATGTGACTCATGTACCATACACTTTACTCCTGTAAAATATACAATCCATGTGTTTTAGTATTATTCATAGGTTTGTGCAACCTGTTCTACAATCAAGTTTAAAACATTTTTATTCCTTGAGAGAAACGTTTTATTTATTTATTTATTTTTATTTTTTTTATTAAATTCTTTTATTGGTACATTTTAGGTATACAACACAATTACATTTCTCATTGGGAA
>NW_004624783.1:14743431-14773426 GCF_000247695.1 Heterocephalus glaber
AACAGAAGGTGGCCCAAAAGCCCTTTCCTCTGGGCTGGGAGCAGCGGGAGGGATGGTGACCAGGAAGCCCCTTCCTCTGGACTAGGAGCAGTGGGATGGTGGCTCAGAAGCCCCTACCTCTGGGCCGGGAGCAGCGGGACTCAGTACCTTGGTCTGGTGGTCTGGTGCCCTCTGCATCTTTGTAGTGTGGAACCAGGTGGCTGCCTGTCTGTAGTGGGGTGATTGGGCGTCTTCTGTGTGACTCGGGACCTCAATAGGGCATGCACAGACCTGCCTGTCTGCAGCGGGCTGATTTGGTGTGTTTGGTGCGACTCAGGACCTCCCTACTTTCTACTTTAAAACTTTATACAAATTATAATTTGTCTCTAAAATTATATAGTTTCATTGTTTGGTTCATCCCCATATCCCTTTTAAATGAAAGAATGAGAAATGAGCTATTTAGTGAACATAGCTGTTAAAAGTGAAAATGATTTTAGAATACTTTTTTAAAAAATTAGTAAGAAAGGGAAAAAGTATTTGCTGATCAGATGGATTTGCCATAAATGGCAAAATGGTTAAAACCTCGAGATATTTCACCCTTTTGGACAGCAATAAATATATGTACTAGGTGTGATCAAAAAATACAATGAATGTTTATGTTAAAACATATTACAGTAAAAGATATATTGACAATACTATCCCTCAAAATTCTCCCCTTCGCTTTGAATATACTTTCTCCCATTGTTCTTAACACTTTGTGAAGTAGTACTGATGAAAGTCCCTCTTTCATGTCCTTAGGTGTGCTGCTTTATGTGTCCTGAGTCGATTCAGAATGTTTCTTTCCTGGTCATTTTGACTTTGGGAAGTTGCACAGGGCCAGATGCAGTGAAAAAGGTAGATGACATATTGTGAAGGAGCCTACCTTTGTGCTGGATGGCGGTTGGCAGCTATGTTCAATGTATGTTTTTCATCAAACCTCGTAAAAACATGGAAGAGGACTTCCAGAAGGGCTTCAGAAAGCAGCAAGAATGATGGGATAAGTGTGTTTGAAGTGAAGGAATACTTTGAGAGAAATTTATTTCACCTTTCCCCAAGTATTTCTAGGATAGATTCTTTTCCTGAATGTTACAAAGATAACTTTACATTCTTGGTTACCAGTTGCCACCTTCTAGTATCTGTTTAATTTCCATGTATCTCAGTTTATGCCTTACTCCTCTCATGGCTTGGTCTTTGTGACAGTTCCTCTCTTGAGACGGCTGTCAAATCAAGACCCAGATAGAATAAAAAACAGACAAGCCTGGCAAGACGTGAGCAGGCAGTTGTTACTAGGGAGCACGAGGGAATGAAAGAGGCTCTCCTATCATCAGAACCTGCCTGCAGTCCAGTGAGGGGTACTGTATAACTTAAGATATATATGGAGGCATCCCTTTGAACACTTGGGCATCCTCTGTGCATAGTCACAGGGAAGTCAGTATGCTTCTGAGTTCCATTGGTTATGACAGGAAGACCTTGAGAAAGTCAACTTGTAAAAGGAACAGGTCTAGTGTGTGGTGCCAACCAAAGTGCCTGGCAAAAACTCATTAAATACAACTGCTAGTATTGCCGTTACAATTAGTCATGCCTCTTGCAGGTTAATAGCATTTTAGATCCATAAAAGATGAGTCAGCCCCTAGCTTTCCAGCCCCACTCTACCAAGCCATAAGGGAACCATTCAGTGACCTGAGCAGTGAGGTCATAGGCAAGGACACAGCTGTTCACCAAAGGCTGTCCTTGATCTCCAAGCCTTTTGACTTTTGTATGGTATCTGTCCTCTCATTCTTTACCCCAATACCAGATTTTACTTCATACACAGAATTTAAGCTATCAGATATCTCCAGGGAGGTAGTGTTTCAAATGTTCCACTTGCTGGCCTGGCCTTGAAAGGGGAGAGTATTTGTGGAACTCCTTCCTGTGGCAGCAGCCAGTCAAGGTTCATAAGGGAACACAGACTTTGGTCTCTGCTCCAAATAACCTAAGCATCCTCCCCAACTCCTCCTGCACAGGTTGGGTTGCAGCAGTAGGGTGGGAGAGAGGAACCAGTTGTACTCCATTTGCACACGAGCATTTGGCTCTTTTTTGTTTTGTTTTATTTTTTTGTTTTTTTTGTTTCTGGGATTTAAAGTTTGTGTGGTTGACTTCAAAACACATTTTCCATGATGCATTGTGTTGCAGTCCTGCTTACCTATGATGCTGTTGCCGTTGTTGGATGTGGTATGGTGGGATGAACAAACTCATCCTGCGACCAGTGCCCAGTCCTGGGACCAGCTGTCAAGTGGCAGGCTTCTCTACCACCATTGGAATAAAATGGCCAATTTTGAAGTCTACCTGTTCAACAACAGCACTGTTTTCTGTAGGTACGTCCCTCTGAGCAGAGGAGAATAAAGCTCACCCATGAGGCTCAAGTTTTAGCAACTTAGAGCCCAGTGTAGATGTGAGAAGTTCTCTCACCCTCAAACTTACATGGGTTGTGCATATTTATGGCAGCTGGTATGCTGGGGTTGTTTCTATATTTAATCTGAATTTTAATATATAGCTGCTCAAGAAATAAAGTCAGGCATTTGGGGAAAGGAAAAGTTCAAGCTGGTGAAAGAATTTCTCAAAAAGTGAAATTTATCTTTCAGTTTTGTAAAATGCTGTATCCACTAGGAGATACCTTACGGAAGATTTCTCCCAATGACTTTTCAATTTTACCATTTTGCTATTTTAAAATTTTTCTTATTAGGGCATGTTTGTAGTACATAATTATTAGATTCTTCATGGGGAGTTGGAATATATGCATAGCAGCATCTCGGTTATTTTTTCATCTTCTTCCCCTTCCTGCTCCCTCCCTCCATCTTGGTCCCCTTCCCATTTGCAAATGATCTATCTTCCTATTTCCTATTATCTGTCTTTTATTTTGCTCTTTATTTATATATTGTGTTTCTTGAATAAGAAACCGTACTGTATTTAAGCTTGTGTGTCTTGATTTATTTCACATGGTCTCAAGGTGCATCTACTTTCCTACAACTGATTCAAATTTATTCTGCTTTATGGCAGAGTCGTGCTCCATTGTGTATAGACACCACATTTTTTGTGTCCATACGTTTGTTTTTGAACATATAGGCCAGTTCCACAATTTAGCTATTGTGCTGCTATAAACATGGGTGTAGGCCTATATCACTGTAATATGATGTCTTTAAATCTTTCCAGAAGATACCTACAAGGGGAATAGCTGCATCAAATAGAACTACCATATGCTGTTTCTTGCCTCCTAGAATTTGAGAAGACCAAAAATTAGTTGTTAGAGAGTTTGAAATAAAGGACTGACTGAATACACACAATAAAAAATGCAGATTATGTTCTAGGAATAAATAGGTAAGCATTGATTTACATCTTGTTTGTTGACACCTTTGCCTCATTTGGAGAGTTTGAGCTGTACGCAAATGTGTGGTTAAATAAAGTAATCAGTCTTCATCAACAAGTAATTAGGCCAACAAATGATACCCTTTCTTTTCCTTGCTAAACAGGGAGGATTAGCTAGAGGTTGTGGCCATGGGTGTTAGGTTATTAATAATTTGTAGAGTGGAAGGCTGCTTGCTTCCTGAAGGGAGTCACCCTCAGGGCTCAGAATGGCCATTTGTCAAGGACCAGCCAGTCTTGTATCCCCATGCTGTCTGCCTTTCCAGTTCTTATGTATGAATCAGATGCTTTCACTTACTTTGCAAATTTAAAAAGTTACATGTGACACTTTAGTAGGTGTTGACTTGGTCCACATTTATTATTACTTTTCTCTTTACAACTATGGGGAAAGGTTTTTTTCTAGCATAATGTTTCAAAAGTTTTAATCTGGTGCAAACCACCTCTAGCAGTTTTTCTTTAGATGTGAATATAAACCATTACAAATGGTAAGTTTTATCCATCTATTAAAAATAACACCTTATGGGCCGGGGATTTAGCTCAGTGGCACCATGCTTGCCTTGCTAGTGCAAGGTCCTGAGTTCGATCCCTGGTTCCCCCCCCGCCAAATAATAACACGTTATGTAACTCTTTTGGTTGTAAGCACAACAATCAAAAGGATGTATTTATTTTATATCTAAATTAGTTCGATCTTTAACCAGAATCATTTCCTTATGGAACAATTATTGAATTCTTATATAACACCACCATTAGTTGCACTGGGATCTAAATTAAAGGTCAGTTTAAATAATTTAAAGCTTAGAAATCAAGAAGCAGGATATTTTAATTATATATCATGGCAAATCTCAGTTCTCAGTTTTCCTATAACTTTGCTTCCTGCTCTTCAGCAAAGTTTATATAACCACCCCATGAATAAAACTAATTATTTACACTTGCTCTTAGCCAAAAGGCCGAGAAGCTTTTTTTCACTGTATTTACAAATCCTCCAAACACTTTAAATGGTGTATTGTGAATATAGTCTACTGACAACTTTGACTCAGTGAGAGGCACAGGGACAATGTAGTGGCTGAATGCACAAACCCTGAAGCCTGTCCATTCTGTATGACATTTGTTGGGCTGGTTACTTGTGTCTTATCTGTAAAATGGGTGCCACAACAATGAGAATAATTGCTTTGTGAGACTTCCAAGAGAATTAAATGGCCATATATACTTCACACACACACACACACACACACACAGTGATACCACAGTTCATGAACTGAATTCTTTCCATAATTCCAGTCGCAAACCAAGTTGGATGAGAACTGAATCAAATTCAGTGGTTAGATTAGGTACAATGTTGACCTTATGGGGAAATTTGATTCAAATCTAGTCCAATTCAGTTTGTAACCAGAATTGCGGAAACAATTATAAGTTTATGAACTGGACCATCACTGTATATGTAATTTACTGAGACCAGTACATGGTACATAGTGGGTGTTAAGTGCTTGCTAATATATTTTCTTTCAAAGGAAATGAGTCCCTCCCTAGTGTACCACTTTGTCTACTTTTATGCTATGTTACATACCATTCTCCTCCGGGATATGCTAGGACATCACACCTGGTCTATAGTAAACTGAAAATTTTCAAAAAACACAGCTAGGCCAACTTTCCCCAGGAAGGGCTTGTCCTGGGGAGTATCTCTGATTCCTGCAAATGGGAATCTGAATTTTTTTCCCCTCAGTCACCTAAATGGATCACAGTGCTCTAGCTATTACCTGGTTCTGAGTGTTCTAGATACTGACTGGTGGTTTAATTTCTCAATTTTGATGACCTGTGGGAGGTGATGCAAAAACAGCAACTCACTAAAGGGCCTATCAGTATGTGGAGAAATTTTTCTGCTTCCACATTTTAATCTAAGCAAAAACAAAGGTCGTATCAGTACCAACGATTCTTCAAAAAATTAATGTGTTTGTAAATAAGGACTAAATGTATAATAGGTAATGTGAAATAGGAAGAAAAGGGGCAAAGGGGAAGGAAGTGGGAGGGCTAGGGGAAAGGATAGAAGGGAATGGGATTAATATGAGAAAATGGAAAAAAGGAACAAAATATTTGTAAATAGGGAGGAATGGAGGGGTTGAAGGGAGGGAGGGCTGGGCAAGGGTGAAAAATAAGAACCAAGAGAGACTATGTAAAGGTGCAAATTTCCAATGATGAATGTCATTATATTGTATACCTAAAATGTACCAATGATTAGAATGAATAATCGATAATGTAAAATAGGAAGAAAAGATCCAAAGGGGTAGGGGTAGTGGGAGGGGCAGGGGAAAGGAAAGAAGGGAAAGGAAAAAATGATGAGAAATGGAAAAAATGGAAATAAAGTCTTTGTAAATAGGGAAGGGTGGAGGACGTGAAGGGAGGGCTAGGAATGGGGAAAAAATAAGAACCAAGATGCATTATATAAAGGTACAGTTCCCAATGAGAAATGTAATTGTGTTGTATACCTACAATGTACCAATAAAAGAATTTAATACAAAAACAAAAAAAATTAATGTGTTTAAAAATACTGTGGATATCATGTGATCCCCAAACTGCAGAAACATAAACTCATGGTATCTAAACATATATAATGAAAATTTCTTGGCATAATTATCGTAGTTCCTTAAAATACAATTCAAAACAACCATAAACCAAATTAGGAAATAATGCAGTTGTTTATATTCAAAAAGGTTATGTGTCCTTAATGTTGTTAAAGTACTACTATAAGAGGAAGGCTTTAGTCAACTTCCTTATCCAGAGGTTACAGATAATATCATTTGATGCATTTTTCCTGATTTTACCTTAACATGAGTCATTGCATCTTATCACTGCCTCTATTGGACATTTCCAAATAAACAAAAAGTTGAAAAACAACACACTGGAGGCACCTCTCCTTCCTTTTTAATATGAAAAGATATTTAAACAAATCAAGGCACTTCATACCCACATAATAATTTACACTGCTTTGGGCTTGCTTTGACTGGTGATGAGTTCTATGTCATGCCAGAAACTGACCCCTAAAAATCACTAGATTTTTACTAAAATCACTAGAACTGGAACACGTAATGTCTTGATGCCCACCATTCAGTTACACTTCACTGGTAACATAGCAGTCTAGATTTTCCTCTACAGATTCTCCCCCCACCTTATTGTCAACCTGTGTAGTTTTAGTTGGTGTGAACCCCCAGTGGCTCCCACTAGAGCCAAAATTGCCAGTAGACAGATCAGTGTGCCTGCTGCCCACCCCCAATAAATCATTTTGGTTCAACAATAAGCACATTTGACCAATCAGACCCAGTTACTCAGATGACCTCTGCTGGGCCTTCTGGGAAGGAAAATTGCTCTTTTCCTAGGTAGGCAATCAGAAAAGAGCCTCTGCCTTTCCCTAGAATGAAACTTTTATTTCCTTAGAATGAGTGGGAGGAGAATGTGAGGTCTGGAATTGTGGCAGTCATGTTGCTAAGAAAAACAGAGAACCTAGGGCTGCTAGGAATGAGCGGGGGATAGCAGGAAGGTGGTAGATGGGGGGAGGTACAGCATGTCCTAGAGCCTAAAGTGAGGGACAATGCCAAAAGCCAGTCTAAAGTGGAGAGACTCTGGAACTAAGGAACTAGCTGTGAGTTTATAGATCAGTTTCACATGAAACTGCTACAATTCTAAAGTTTTCAGTCACAGAGTACATTTCTTTAATGTCTTGAGTAGTCTGGATTCTGTTACTTGCAGCAATAAAACCTTACCTCATTCAGGCAAAATAGCATAGACTAGACAGGAATCTTTCACCCCAGAATTGTGCCCCTATGAGCGCCACGATGTTACTCTGTGATGACTGGGAGTGAAGGAAATGGCCAGTGCCAGGTGGTTAGTAAGATAGGTAGGAAACTCAAGGTTGACTTCTACCCTGATGTCAAAGATGAGAAAGAAAAGAACTCAAAGACACAGCTTGACAGTTACTGTAGGAGGAGTTCTTGATCAGCATATGAAAAAGAGCCTGAGTTAACATGTTTTCAAAGGAAGGACTGAATAGCAGATATTTATAAAATAGAGGCTTCCTGGTTCTCACAGTCAATTAAGGCAATTATGAAGATGTTTTTAGTCACTAGTGGATATTGCAGCCTTCTTTTTAAAGGTGCTTATTTTCAATGAAGATAAAATGATCACCTTTGCAAAAAAGGCATGAGAGTATTTTTTTCATGTTACTTTACTCAGCAGATACTAAAGAATGTAAAACCACTTTAAGTACTGTTAAATTTGTTCCCTGGCCATTTCTAAGCCTCTCATTTAGTAGTAACTTACTTTAATTTTAAGGATCACACTCAAAAGTTCGGTCTTGATTTTAATATTAGAACTGAGACATTGTCAACTCGTTTACTTTTTCACAAATTGGTAAATAAAATTAAAGAAAATAGACTGGGAAATAGATTGGGGCAGGGAAATATTTCTTTATCTTATTAAGAAAAAGAATAGCCTTTCTTTGTCTACTTTGAACATAAAAATCAATTTTTCTATATAATACTGAAATATTTAACAAAGCATAAAACATAGGCATTTACATTAAAATACAACCTTAATACAGCCCTGTAATTTTCACCAGGGACTGTGTAAAATATGGTGAATATACATGCATGAATATTAAAGCAAGAAAAACCACTCTACATTCAAATGGAAATTCAGCATTGCATACAATATAATAAATATCCAGAATATCAAATCCACAAATTGATCATTAATCTGATTTAAATTCTTTTTCCAGTTAGGACTTCTACTATATAATTTATTATAATAACCTTATGAATTAATAACTAATGTGAAAAAAGAATTTAATTAATCTGGCTACTGAAATAACACACTTCTCAATATTTTGCAACACATTTTAATCTATAACACATAAAACTGTCATTTGGGCAAGAAATACACATCCATATAGCTAATTGCTCAATTACTTACCTTCGTTTTCAATATTAAAAAAGTCAGAGTTAATCATGAAAAAAAAAAGAGGCCAATCTTATTTTTGAAATAATCTTATTACCTTAGCTCTTGGACTTTGGCAATAAATGTCTTAAGTCTTAATATATGACATATAACTTAAATACTATATTTACAAAATATAAATCTTTTAAGCAAAATATTGTACAAAATACTGTCTTACACATTTCAAGGATATTTTCTTTATAATGTATGAGAGCCCTTTATATTTTTATCTCACTTTTCCCACATATTTTCAGGGTTTCACTCCCTCAGTACCTTAGAGCTAAATTTTTAACAGTGAACACTGGCCTAAAATAAAAATATGTATCCAGAGATTGCTATATACCTTATGGAGGTTTTTCTAGGCAAATTCTACTGGTTAGAAGGCACCTAAAATCCAATTCATTTTAATTTCTACATTTTGATTCTTTTTTGTCACTACACAGCTCTACTGACTACTTTTTAGGGTTACAGTATGACTTATGAAGGTTCTTTTCCATTGTTCTTTTGATGTGCATGAAAGGGCAGGCACCCACCACTCAGATCAACTTTTCAGCATCTGCCCATGCACAAAAACGTCCTGTAATTTTTTCAATTAAAATACTGAGACTAAATGAGATTCATATTTATGTTCCTTGCTGCCATAAGAGGTGCCTTTAAAAAATGACAAATATTCATCCACCATTATTGATTTTCCTAACTGAGATACATAGTTGAGGATCTTATCCTGAGTATGACCAAGTCTCCAGCAAGAGGGCTCTTTCCTGTTCTTTCTTCCTTAGCAAAAGGATTTATCTTCCTTATATGTCTTTTTATATCTTCCTTATATCTTATATAAGATATATATATCTTCCTTATATCCTCCTTCTATATCCTCCAAATCATCCAAAGATGAATGGAAACCTTTTCAATGCTAGAATCCCAAGAAACCTGCAGGATTGATGTGTGATTGGCTGTCACTCAGGTAAAGCAAACCTCAAATGGGCCAAGGATCTGGAAATTCCAATACAAGAATCATCTTCCCAAGCCCTGCATAATAAGAGGCATCCTCTGGCTTGTAATCCCATCATGTTGCTGAGGAATGTTGTTCCAGGCTGGATGGAGTGGCTACTTACAAGTGTGGACATCTGTCATGCTTTCACACCTCCTGCAGCGGACATAGCAGCACCAGATAAACTTACACTCACACCTTTCCACGTGCCTGACCACATGGGTGTTGTAGCCTCGGCCACAGCAGAGGAGGTTGCAGCCATCTGCACCTTCTGATGTTCGGTTGCATTCCCTGCCTTGTGTCCCTGGGATTCCCAGTTTTTTATCCTCCACGCAGTAGTTGGGAGACTTGTTAACATAGAGTAGGTCATCCTTGGGGATTGGTATTTTCCTCTGATCTTTTTCTTTCCTTCGCATTTTTCTCTTTATTTTGTCTGATATCTGGATACTATTTTCATATTTATCTTTTAGCAAATGGCCAATCTTTTCAAAAGAAGATAGAGTTTTCCAGCACGTTTTCACAGCACAGGAACCAGAAACTCCATGGCAGCGGCAGTCTACTGACATCAACTTGGCAACAGCCTGAAACCAACAGTGATTTTGTTCAAATGTCATTCACTAAGTGTCTCACTCAACAACAGAAGCACAACCAATTTAATCACTTAACTCTCTGTATCTATTTCTACCTGTATAAAAATGATGGTCTTAAACATAAAGAATCTTTAAGACTATGTAGAGTTCAAATGTTCTGTCCTTTAATTTTGTCCAAATGTCTTGGCCCTGAACAGCAAACTTTTCCAAACTACACTGAAAGCATTAGTAGGCCAGGTTAATATTATCAACAGAGATTATCTGGGATACCAAAGGGAAATTACTCTTATTTCTAATAGCCTACTCAATTTGATGTGCATGCCTAGCAGTTTCTGATACCATTCAACACCTTACCACTCAGAGTGTCATTCAAAGATCAGCTCCTGCCTGACTTTTGAGAAATACATTCAATCCTCACTTCAGACCTATAGAATCAGAAGCTGCATTTTAACAACATCCCCAAGTGATTCTTACCCATATTAAAATTTGAGAACCACTTACATAGCTGGTATAACTCTTATAGTACAGTACAGGGAAACTTCCCTGAAATTTTACAAGTAACCAATGCTCATACTGTTGAGATTCTGGCTTAATTACGCAGATGATTTTAATGATGTCCAGTGGTGACACTGAACTAATTCAATTAAGAGGTCTTAGGTTTGATCACTATAAAAGTTACCTTCACAAGGATTGGAGGTAGGGAGAACATGCTACCCCATCACAGATCATATGGAAAACACTGACTAATCAAGTTAGACTGGTCAAAATGAGGACAGGCTATAGAGTATAGTTGCTCCGAGCATATTCTTCTTTTCTAGAAAACTAGTTCAAACATATGTCTTATCTATGATGGCTCAGTAGCACTATCCTAACATACGATATAGGAAAAGGATAAATTTATATACTTTTTCACTTCTACTGTAAGTGCCAAGTGCAGTTTATACAGACTGAGGAGTTGAATGAGACTACATATATTTGTACTAGCCCACTGCTTGGTGAATATGCTTTCTCTGAAGAAGTTACAGTTAGGATAAAAATTTTCAGTGAGTCTAACAATAAAAAGGAAATAGAGATTTCAAAAGTTTCCAGCCTCTAACCTCTTACATACCGAGCTAGCCAACATAGCTTTCTTCAGTCCCCAGATGATGGCAGAACAGATTAATAAATCATCAGGACTAGCTGTAGAGTTGATATTCTGTCAACATACTAGGTAAAATGAAAAATAGATCTGTCTATTCAATAACTTGGAAATTATGTATATAATATCAAAAAAGAAAGGAAAACCTCACAGTTTAAATTCCACTTACAGCTTTTATCAAAATTATAAAATGCAAGTGTCTATACTTTGCTATTTTGTACCAAATCCAACATTAACATGTTTATGGAATTACATTTTCTCACAAACAAAATTTTCTGAGCTATCTAATGACCTTGAATATTGCAAACACTTAAGGTTTATTTGTAACCTTAAATCAAAGCATATGGTATTGATTTGTACAAGGTTTAATATTTCTTACTAGTGTTTAAAATAATAAACAAAATAATACTTAAACTCGGTCCTTTGTAGACCATAGCACATAGGCTCTTTTTGAATTCACAAAACCAAGAAACTAATAAGTGCATCAATTTCTTATTAACCCAGACTAAAATGTACACTACAGTAGAGTAAGAGCAATTCATAAATGATGGCACACAGGCTTATTTCATTTAATTTATGGTATTTGATATTCACAAAGCCATCAATTCTGTAAGATGATCTGGGCAAATACATGTTCAAATTAAGCAATCTGCCTACCTTTGTCCAGCTTTAAAGTACCTGAAGCATATGAAAAAGAGAGATCAATGAGTGCTAGGTATTGTCTAAGAAAAGCTAAATTGTCTAAGAAAGCTAAAATTTGAGAATGTGTTTGTGTGTTTGAATCTGATCAAGGTTCCTTACAGTCATCACTTAGGAATTTAAAGCTCCCTTTTTCTCTAGATCACCGCTGAGGACCTGACTTTTCCTTTTCTTAACCGCTTCAGACATCATGTAAGCAGTTGCTCATTTGCAAAGCCTAAAGGACAGAGTAGATGCTTATCAAATACAGTGGACCCTCAAATTACAACTGGCCCAACATACGAACAACTTGAGTTAATTAGGTTAATGGAAGATTCATCTGCCTCTTGTTATCTATAGCCTGTACCCAGGTAAACACCCAGATCTCAGCTGTATTGACATACAACCAACTTAAGTTAAAACCTGCCTCTGGAACGGATCAATTCGTAAGTCAAGGGTCCACTGTATTGATTGAATAATTAGTCCCACTCACTAGAGCAGTTTTAACTCATCCTGTCTTGGTAACCTGATCTGGAGGAAGTAATAAAAATCACCTTTGTAAACAGGAGTCTGTGTGGGAGGGAAAATGGCACAGCTAGTGTTTGAGCCACACAGGGCTCTCCTCCAATTCCTCCTTCTTTGCCCCATCTGGTCTACAACAGTATTGGTCCACAAAAGTGACATATTGCTTCACAGGTTCAAATTCAACGTTATCACCTGATGAACTTGTACCCAAATTTTAGGAAAAAATTTCTGCTCTAGAAAACAAGCTCTCTTAAATATCTGGAGTTTACAATTCCAATGACATTTTTAAAAAGTTTATTCTATTACTTTTGAGTTGTACATGCCCTAACAATAAGTTTAAGAAAAGAAACTATTTTGATCATCTAAGGGTCATATATTATTTTTCTATTCTAGGCTCTACATATATAAATCAGCTTCAAGGAAAATCCTAATAACTCGACATCCAATTTGAATGATTATATCCTCTATAACATTCCAAGGATGGAACTTGGCCAAATTAAAGCAATATAATCGCCACTCAGAACATCATGAAATGTAGTTTGAGGTCACACACACACACACACACACACACACACACACACACACAGAATTTATAGAATTTAGTCTTTCTCAGAGCTCATTTTCATAAATAATTTTCCTTGACTTAGGAAGAAAAACTTTGCACCTAGTAGGTAGTTATCGACTAGGTATTTAGTTATGATTCCAGTTTTACAGAAAAATAAACGATGTGGTTAAAACACTTGTTTTACATCTGTTGGTGATATATAATATAAGGTCATTATATGCAACAAGACATTTTAGTAGAATAGAGAGAAATGAAAATGGAAAATATAAGTACATTTAAGGAAATTGCAGGAACACTCCAAAAAAAGTATATTCTGTATCTTTTCTGCTAGTGTGCTTAATTAATGTTAAACAGTTGTTTTGAGCTGCAGTGGTAGCTCCATTTTCTGGTAACAAAAAGTAAGAGATACAGCAGTCAAATGAGCTGTATGTGGTTGTGAGAAAATTCCTTTCTCTACTCTAGTTGACTTGTTAAGGTTTATAACAATATTAACAGAGGAATGTTTTGTTAACTATTGCAAACAGATGTGCACATTTTGGTGGAACATTTTTAAACTATGGGAGAGCAATTAGGAATGAGAGTGGGATTTTAATCTGCTGGGGTCCTCACGTACATTTTGGTTTGATAAATTTCTAATGAAGTGGTTTAGGATTGATTGGTCCTGTAATTTTAACTCAAAGATAATGAAGCAGGCAGAGACTGATTTCCAGTATATTGCTTTATCCTGACTTTACAGGAATGGCCAGAAAAATGTTGCAGAACATTTTGTGACTAACATTTTATTTTGTCAACAATCAGATGATTTGTTCAAGGTTTTATGAAAACTGCAGTATAATGTCGGATGGATGTACATAGCATTCCTATTTCTCTGACCCATTTTGTTCCTTTCTGCCCCAAAATATATCTTAAAAGCAAAAACACTTCTGTGTTGTTCAACTACTTATAAATATTCTTGAAACAAGTCAATGAATTTGGGGCTGGCCCTTCCCACTTTGTTGAGTTGCTCATCATAAAACAAATTATGGGGTAGGGAAACTTAAAAGTTTATGAGGTAGACATGGTAAGATGGAAATATTTTAAGCACACCAAAAGAAATACCCATAAATATTCCAAGTCACATTATTCCCAGAAGTTCTGCCTCTGGAAGACATCACATCATTCTGTTAGCCAATCACCATCTATCTACATTATTCTTGGAGTCATAACTTTAGGAGTGGTGTCAGAAACCAAGTGGGAATCAGAGTATTTAAGGTCAATGGTTAGAAAATCATCTATCCTGCTCATAGCACTACTAAGCGCCAGTACCCACATTTCTCTGAACACTTTTCCTACATTTTCAGTTTTACATTTTGAGACTAGAAAAATTAACTCAATTGAATGCAGACTTTGATCTTTACTCAGACAAATGTGCATAATAGATTAAAATCCTAATAACCAACATTGAAAATGGAGTTGATTGCTCTTTCATGTTAGATAATAACCTAGAAACCTGCTTTTGGTTTAAGTTGGGATTTTTTTACTAGCAATGGAAAGAAAAATACCAAAAATGTTTTGAATTATAATACCTCATGAGAAAAGAACAACAAAACCCCAAAATAGTACTCTCAAAATAACCAGGTAAATACTTTGTAATATTTTAAGATTCCACCTAGAAAAACATGAAAAAAATTTCAATAGAGAAAAGTCTGAAGTCTACAACAAAGTACATACATATATGTAAAGATTGAATTATTTCTGCTCACACTAAATAATAGTAAAAATCTACTTAATATGAGGAAATGCTTTTTGCTAACAAGGAGTGGATTAAAATTGAAGTTGAATAGTTGTATGTTTTTAATAAATCAGAATATAAACAATAGTTCAAGATCAATATTAACAGTTACAGAGGGCAAATATTGTTAGCTAGTTTGGAAAAGCACACAAGGTAAAACCAAACAGGAGCTTAATGTTACTAATCAAAACAGATTTTACAGTGCTTTAGTGTTTTTCATAAGTTTAGAGATACCTCTCTATAAGAAAATTAATCATAGCATGAGCTTCTGAGTATTGATTTACTGGTTTTAATTTTTTGATCACTACAAAATTATTTCAAAGATGGCTAAAAGTTTAAGTTATATCCTGATAATAAACATTCATTTAATTATCTTATTTGTAAAATATATTAATTTGATATATCTTAATATTTCTCTCTAGTTTTTCACTACAGTTTTAAAAAGCATGTTAATTATATTTAAATTTTTATATTAATATTTTAGAAATCATAAATATTCCTTTATTAGATAATATTTAAACTGAAGCAAAATCTCATTCATTTTTTAATGTAAAATTTAAAGTGAAGAGACATGTGCATAACTATGGTAGTTAGGCAAGACTTAGATAAAATGCCTTTTAAAATTTCTGAACAAAAAATATGGAAAGGTTTGGTAGCTATTTACTGATTTTCCTGCTTGTTATTTTGAATTGAATATTCAAATCAAATTGAAAATTTAAATTTGATTTTGAAAAGTTACAATGATACTTTTTCTGAGTTTTCTGTTTTGTATATTAAATGAGGGAAGTTAAGTAAAGAAAATTGGGTGGAACTTGCAACTCTTCTAAATGAGTCCCATTTATTCATTTCCCAAAAATGTAAAACGAGTGCAACATATACTTTAAATATTCCTAAGAGATGTTGCAACTTGTTTTAATTAATGTCAGGAAAATGTGGCAGACTACAATGACTACTTTGGGACTTTTAAAAGGTTATTGGACATTTACAATAATATACAATATGTGCTAATACTCCTATCCTGTAAAGTTTATTATGACTTAGAAAATATATAGTCATTAAATAAGTTATATATATTTTTAGGAATGTCCATATTAACTGCCAACTAGCCCACATATTGCAGAATTCAAACTTTATCATTATTCAGTAATATAAATATATAAAAGTTAAGCTACACATATACTCCATTTTAGGAAAACATTATAAAAATAAGAATTCATAAAAGAAGTTGCTTGGGTGACAGTTTTTTAGATTTGCTCTCCTCAATGTGTTTTAATATAGCTATATTTAAAAATATCCATCCATACATTTAATGTAATTAGAGCTTATTTATATTTATGTGTATTTTACAAAAATTTTTAAGTGAATCTACACTGATTTACAATAAAATAACTAATTCCCTTTAAAAAAACTTTGTGGTTGTGTTTTCCCTGAGTGTTTGCTAAAGAGAGTAAGAACAAAATGAACATCATGTTTAGGAACAATTATCAACTAAATAATGGATTTTGAAAAATATAAGCAAAATTCAAATTTCGGGAAAAAACATTTGATTCATCCCATTAAAAAGGCAGATATGCTAAATCCTGTTCTGGCTTTGCCACTAACCAGCTAAAGGGATGGAACAAATATTATAACAGGCACTTATGTGTGTATTATTTTATAAATAATCTTTTAGGTATATAAAACATACAACCACTAATACATTCTAAGACTCAACTCACATTAGATGTAGAACTTAAACTAAACCAATGTGATCAGCATACAGGAAGGAATACTTCTGCTGCCAGCATTTAGTTTTTAAATAATTTGTGTGGATTTATCCAGAAGTGTAATCTTAGCATTATTCACCCAAAGACACTGGATTTTTATTTGATCTTCTAATACATACCTGCCTTCCAGCTTCATTATTATGTAGATTCATTGCTGACAGTACTTTGCTGTCTTTTTCCGTAGTGTTTCTGATAGGCAAATCCAGGAACTTTCTGCTGAACCACATGCCATACTGGACATCATCGGAGCAGCCCCCCCAGTGCCAGCCTTCACTTGTGGAGCCACCATTCTGCAAGGTGGTGTCGCAGGAGCATTCTGTCATATTGCCGGCACTGCACGACCTGGTCACAGAGTGGACCAAGCCTGCAGCCATCACAGCATAAATAAATGCTGTCTCCTTGGTGCCTAGAATAAAACAAAAATTGCTAAATTAGAAACCCATGTCACTTTCTGTTTATGTTTCAAACAAAGCCTCCTACTCATTCTCTTACCAGGCAAGCAATTTTTCAATAGCTTTCAATGAATATTTTAATGAGTACATATTTAGGAAGAAGATCCTTTATCATTCTAGTCTTTGAAAAAACAACACTAATTTTCAGTATTCCACTTGAAAAGTTTGTTTTTCATACATTCTCCTTATATCTTAAAACCATCTTTTTAAAATTTAAAATAAAATTTTAAAAATGTGAAACCTAGCTTAATGTTTAATAATAATAGCTCAATAATACGTGTTGAATTTTAAATCTTTTACATGGATACAGTAAGTAATAGTAAAAGATTCAAATGAAACTAGATTACTTTTCTTTGTAAATTTAAAATGTAACAGGCTGAAAAATTTGGTATGACTTTTGTTTGCATAAATCATACCTATCAGAATGTAAAATGAAATTAAGCAAAGACCAAGGCAATTTATAGATGAATGTTAGTTTGCTTTCACGTTAAAGACTGAGACTTTTTTAGAAAGAACATTGTTAATAGCAACCCCTCATCATAATATGAATCTGTTAACATTTTATATAGTACTAGCTAATCCTTTTACAGTCTTAAAGAAAAGTAAGAAAATTAAAATGGCACTAGCAAAAAAACAACTATCATGGAAAAGTATCCTTTATTGAAATAGTTGTATTTACAACTCCTGCAGTAGAGTTTGAGCTAAAATCTTTTAAAATTAAAGTTCAACTAAAATGTTAATAAAATAGACCAGAAAGGATTCAGCAGACAACTATTTTTTCTTTCCAGATGTTTAGATTGGAGTAGAGACAGTTTCGTGTCCGATGTCCAATAAACCTTTTCAACAGCTAATGCTTCTGGATTTCAGCAACTGTGAAAAGCACATCTTTTTCTTCTTTCTTTTCTTTCTACCCCCTGTGGGGGTCGGAGCTCCTTTGGAAGGATGTGCAGGCCAAAGCTCCGGGGCAGGGGGAGTGATGCTTTGTCAACTGTGCGTGCAGGGGCCTTGGGGGAAAAGGTCGAAGGTGGAGAGAGAGCGGAAATGAACTTGATAAACGACAACGCATCTTTCAGCGCCCCAGTTCTAAAATTCTTTTAATCTGTTGTTATTTCTGGAACAGTCCTGGCTCCCTGTACTTTTATTCTTACCAAGTCCCTACGCACGTGGCAAGAGAACTTTTTATTTTACTTTACTTTTTGCAGCTTCCCGCGCCGCGGGAGTGCGCTGAGGAAGGGAGAGAGGGAAATGAAAACAGAGGAGAGAGCTAAAGTGGTCGCAGTCAAATTGGCAGCACGTTGGGCTGCCCCGGACATTGCCTTTAAAATCACCCTTATTTTGTCAAACCAGGTCTCCTAGGAGTCACCAAGGTGGAGGCTTCTCTTCAACTAGCCACTTGTCCAGGGCTCGGTGCGGAGCAGTTAAGTCAAAGCAGATGCGACAGCAGCCACATTCCCCGCTGCCGACCTCATGTTTCTCCAGCTGGTGTCTCACGTAGGGGGGCGCTGCGCGGTCCGAGGGTCGGCCAGTAGGAGAGTCCCAGTTTCTCTCCAGCCCGGGCGGGACCTCCGGAAGGTGGGCGAGTTGCGCTGCCTCCCTGGCGCGCGGGACCTGGGGAGTCGCCCCCTCCAGGGCCGCACCTGCGATCCGGGCTTGGCGTCTGTGGCTCCTAATTCCCTGCACTACACGGTCTCTTTCAAGATTTGGAGAGCTACGGGACCGCGCCAGCGCCGGAGAACTCGAAGAAGCGGGCACAGAGGTCGTCGCCTTCGGTTCCCCGCCAGCCCCCAGGGCCCCGGGACTCACCACTGCTCAGCTCGTAGCCAAAGAGGGGACTGGTGCCAAGCGCGGGCCCTGCGGCAGAGACCACGCAGTTCCATCGCTCGTGCTTGAACTGGCTCCTGCACTCCTGGATGCCCAGCCGGGCGCCCTCGCGGATGCTGGGCAGCAGGTACGGTTTCCTCTTGCACAGCTCCTTCTGGCGGCTGTTCAGTGGCAAGTTGGCGCAACCCAACTTTTCCGGAACCCCAAAGGAGGCGATGCCCAACCACCTGTAACACACGGCCGCCCCTAGCGTGAGCCGCTCTCCCGCTCTCCTCCCCAGTCCGAGATGTTTCCCTGAAAGTTAGGTCAACCGTCCGAGGGTCTCCGCCCCTGCTCTCAGTTGACGGTCCCCGGTGCTGGGCATCCCTTTCTCCACACGCCCCACGTGCCTCTGCAGACCCCATACTCACATCCAGTTTCCTTGGGCTCCGCAGGGGAACAGCGCGAGCAGGGCCGCCCACAGCGCGCACAGGCGGGGCAGGGCCAGGAGCGCCGCTGTGTCCATTGCCCCGCATGGAGTCCCCAGCCCCGGCCACTCCTCTTCGGCCCGATCTCTCCGGAGGCCCGCAGAGCTGGAGGTCAACTCCCCAGCACCAGATTGTCCCTCGTCCTCTTTCTCCTTGCAGACAACACAAAAAGAAGACCACCAAGGATAGTGGTTCTCAGCACTCCCCCACCAAGTGTGAGGAGGTGGAAGGAATGGCTTGGGGGCCCTTCCCCTGCGCGGAGGTGGCGCTGTGCTGGAGATGCAGAAGCGTCCCTAGCTTTCCAAGGTGCGAAACTTCGGTGGATGTCTCCGCGTCTCCATCTCCCCGGCTTTTCTCATCTCCTCCCCCGTGACCTGCCTGGCGCCTGATTGGCCCAGCGGCTGACCCACGTCTCATCATCCTGAAACTTCAGGCTCTCATTGGCTGAGAGTGGGCTCTGCTGGGGTCGCTCTGGTCCCGCGCCTCCCCGACAGCCAGTTCAGATAAGTGGGGGGTCATGACCTTTCCTCCTGTCAAAGCCTCCTTGGAGGGGTCGCTGAGGGGTTGATTGAACCCAACGACTGGTAGGGGAGCCTTCGTTTTAGCAATCCTGGGTGCAAACAAGAGTTTCATGGGGGACATTTCTGTTACACCCACCCAGCTTCATCTGGATTACTCTGGATAGAGAATAATCTTTTTGCGTTAGAGTTGGTACCAAGCAACTTGACCTTCCAACCTTACCTGCTGGAGGACTCATGCTTGAGGAGCCTTTACAGAGTGAATGAGGTGCTTCAAATTTAAACTCATCGTCATTTATTATGCATTTGTTTTTAGAGACCCCAGACTACCATTTAATCTATAATATTTCAATTGTGCTCATGATCCCCCCACCCCGTTTGTCTTATTTCCTGCAGTCTTTGAAAGCACTCTCTGCCTCAAGCAAAAATGGGGGCTGCAGAAGTAAACGAGAGCTATGTGGAGAACTCTGGAGCAGATGAAGAATGTGTTCTTACTCTTCTCTCCAGGCCTGCATTGGCTCCAAGGAAGACCTTGGATGGGGCTGCACCCTGAAAACCACCAACCCAACAACCATCTTAAACACCTACTGTGTGCCCAGTCCTGCAGGAACTTATAAAGACAAACTCCCTTCCCTCAAGTGTACAAACCAGCCATAAGCAGAGAAGTTGAAAACAAAATAATTGGAACTTATCAGTAACAGGGCATCCAAAAAGCAAGCTAGCAGAGCACTCTGGGGCTGAAGGTACTTCAGAAGCAGGAAACGTCCTATCAGCTGATAGTTTTGCAAGATTAGTTAGCCAGGGTTTTGTAGGATGGAAAGTTTCTGCGAGAGCTCTGAATGCAATCAGAAAATGTTTAGCTGTACTATTAGCCCTGCTTCAACTACTTAGACATAGAAATGTTTCTGAAAAGCACACCTGCCTCCCATCACAGACTTCTGAAATCCTAGGAAACACTTGCAGTGGCCATTTCAGATCAGTGGATGCCCCAAACCAGATACACACACTTTTCTAACTTTTCTAACTTTTCTAACATTTGCTTTATATTCCCCATATCCACCCACAGAAATAGAAATTCCAATTCTGGCCCCTTCACTCCTTTATCCAAAAAATATTTAGTGAGTGTACACGATGTACCAGGTCCTAAAGCCACATTGTAATTTTTACAAAGCCAAGTTGATGATAGGGTATAGTTACTGATCCAGAAATATTTTTGGCTAATGGCTAGTGGCCTCTCTGAAAATCAGAGCCTTCATCTAAGCTCACTTTATTTTGTGAGCTTCTCCAAGAGGCACTATGGTATATTCATTGCTGTCCCACTGCCATTGGGCCCAGTATATGAGATCCTGTTTTGAAGCACAATTTATTGAGTGGGTTAACATGATGAGGAACATCCTGAGCAGATACCCAAGTGGCCTAAATGCTGGAACTGGAGAAGTTTCTTCCTCATAAGGGGAATTGGAGGGGTGCAATCTTGGGATTAGGGACAGTGTGTGAACAACAGTCCCTTAGGATGATTTTAGGCCAACAATGGCAAATGTTTTAAAGCAACTGTTGAATTTTTTTATTCAAAAATACATATCAAGCTTCTGTTATGGATTAAAAAATGAAGAGCACTGAGTTGCATGGTTGTATAGTTCATAGTCTACTTGGCAAGACACACAAGTGAACATGCACATCATGTCAGTACAATGTAATACATATGGGAAGTATAGTGTCCTCTGAACACACATAGGAAGATTATTTAATCTGGTCTTGGAAGCAGAGGGAGGGAGCAGTCACTTGAGATTTTCCTTCATTATTATTCCCAGGATAAAGCACTGTCCTGGGATCAAGCAAAAGGTTTTGAAAGAACATTCAGAGTACACTATTCTTAAGAGTCTAGAACCACTAAGTCAAACATTTTCAAATCCAAGTCCTGTACTGGTTGTATGTAGTCTAGGACCTTAAAGGTCATTCTGTCTATACTTCTAAAGCAAAGAAAACAGATTTTCAGAGTGGCTTCTGCTGAAGAAGTAGGTTTTTCATTCAATTAACAGCCACTTGAGCACCTGTCAGAGTCATGAACTTCATACATGTAGAGCCTATTATGTATCCCAGATCTTCTCTTACTCTCCCTCTCTCTTATGTATCTTTTTCCCTCTCTCTCTGCATATACAAAATTCTAACCCTACCCCCAACAACTGATCCTAATGTTATGGATGAGGGAATTAATTATTTCAGCTAGTGAGTAGAAGAGCTAAAACTCAATCTTACTTTAGAGGTCCTGTTCTGTCCACATACTGCTGCATAACCTAATCAAAACCACTACTTATTTTTTTGTTCTGACCAAATCCCACATCACTAGGCCCTGTGGTTGAAGCTTCTCATCCGTCTCATAGTTCTTTCACTGCTATCTCCATTGAAAAAGATCCTGTTTTATGAAAATAAAACTCCCAGGGGGTGGTCTCCAGAAGTAGTTTTTCTGAAGTGGATCTCTCTGAGGCAGGTGGCAGTCTGCATGGACGCTTTTCATTTTCCCTCTCTTTGCTCTGTGTGTGTGTGTGTGTGTGTGTGTGTGTGTGTGTGTGTGAGAGAGAGAGAGAGAGAGAGAGAGAGAGAGTGTGTTTTGTGGGTTGGGAGGAACCGAGGAAAGAGCATTGTGTCCAATTATGTGGAGTCCTAGTCAGCAGCTAGTAACTGTATGCAACTCATTTCAACTTAGCACTTCAGTTTTCTCATCTGTAAAATCAGAAGCTCTCTTTCAGATCTGAATCTCTCGGCAAGTACTGAAGGCCAAAGGGAGGTGCATGTGGTTTCATGGAGCTGGGGGTTAGAATTGGGAAAAGGACGCTGCATTTGCTAAAGGATTGCAGAAGGGGCTGAACCCTTGCCACCCACAGCTACCTAGGAGATGAAGCCTATCCTCAAGGGGTCACAGACAGTGATTAGTATTTTTATTTTAATAATTAGTATTATAATAATAATTAGTATTTTCATTTTGTATCCTCAGCTCCACATTTGCTTCTAGATTTCAATGAAAGTGAATTATGTTAATTGAAGAAATCTCTTTAAATGGTCAAGTCATAGCATGTTATAATCTTGTCAAATCATATGAAATTTTACTTGGAGAATAAAAGTCACAAGTATTTTAATTATCAATGAATATGAAAGTGAGGAGCTCTTTCACAATCTGATTTATATCAATGTGAAGCAATCTGCTTTAATGCTCTCTAGACTTGAGGGATAAAGTAAAACATGGGTTAAATCTAACTGTAAAACTACAAATTTCAAATCGTTTATCTCTTTAGCCACAAGCAGGGGCTTCATTTCCTATTTAAAATTTTTGGTTTTGTGATTTGTAGGGAGGACAAAATATTACTCGAGTAGAATATAACTTGATGCTTAATTGTGCTATTCAAGTTTTCTAAACTTCAAATGCTCAGTAACAGAAAACCAGAGGTCCATAAAATGTTTTAAAGATCATGTCACTGGTCATTCAAGAAATGAGAGCCAATATTGTATCATCTCACCATCTGAACTCAGCTATCCAAAATTCAACTGATGCTGTTAAGAACAGCACCACGTGACTTCAAATTTGCATAGGTCTCTGAAGCTTCTATAAATTCTTGATTTCACATGGAGTGCATATACTTGAACTTGTTTTCCTAGCAGGGAGGAAGGTGTTTTGGACTAACCACTGGGAAGAGAACATAGGAATGGGTGAAACAGGTTTTGAGCATGCTCATTTTATTCAAGGAGTTCTCTTCAGTGTCTGAGTCTGTTCTGTGACTGTGGCCATCTCTGACCAGCTTAGGAAACCAAACCAGATAAGTAGCTGGCCAGCAAAAAATCTCACCTTCCACCCCAGACAGTTGTATATCACTAGTTTAAAAGCCAGGAGAGCCTGTTCTTTCTTTTAGCTTTCTTTCAGGCCCTGGGGAACTTAGCAAAAAAGTCTGCCTGCACAGATATGCCTTGGACTCTGCCTCTGGCAGCCCATCAGAGGACAAGACTTCTAAAGGCCCTGTTGTAAGAATTTCTGTTGCAGATCACAGAGACTTATGCACTGGAAACTGATACCAGCAGCACCCCAGCTGGTCTTAACTCCCACGTTAGAACAGAGGACCAGAGGTGACTTTTTACATAACTGGGTCCCCATCCATTCTATTTTAAATTTCACCTGGATGCGGCAAGTGTGGGACAGAGCACAGGCTTGTGACCACTGGCTCTCCGGGTTGGGGGATGGTGAAGAATGGCATTCTACATGCCCTGCTGTCCTTTGGAGGCCCCAAAAGCTGGAGGGAAGGACAGACTCAACGTAGCAGAGGAGATACCATCAATAGTCTCAGGGAATGAGCAGGAGTTGGAAACATTAGATGATGTCTTGCTGTTTAAATTTCCACAAGTACAAAAATTTTTTTTTGTCCTAGAATTTAAGGCTGAAGAAGCCTCATAAAATGTTAGTAGAGAATGGCTTGTCTCTTGAATGACATCTCCTTGCCAACCTACTTTTAAAAAGTAAAACTTTTTTAAAGTATTCTGTAATCTGGAAAAAAAAGTGGCTCATCTTCATCCTAAGCATTATTTATAGGCGCTGTGCAATCTTTTCAGAATGAGGAAACAAAAGTGACACCAGTGGTTGACAAACCAGAGTGACCACTGTTGTCCACAGGACAGAGGTAAGGAAAACACAAAATTGAAATACACAAGAAGACAGAGTCTTTGAATGCCCCTTTAAACAAAATCTTCTCAGCTTTTCAAAATAAAGCAACTTCATCAATTAATGAATTGTTATTAATTTTAATAAGGTATTAAAACAACTTCAAAACCCTGGAATTTACATTTTTAGAGTACTATATACAGAGTAATCACTGAACCACCTACAAGAGAAAAAGCAAATTGTTCTCCTTGGAGGTTTTTTACTAAAATAGAGCAACCAAAATGTCCAGGGAAAACTCATTTTGAATGGACTATATCTCCCTCATTCTAATGGTAGGTCTATGTAATTACAGTTAATGTAGTGATGTTTTCACTATCCTTCAGCTAACACACGCCAGTCACAAATCAGGGGATGCTGATACTGCTTTTGTATTCCAGGTTGTCATTTGGTAAGTGTAAGCACTAATTACTGCCTCATGCCTGGGGAGCTTGTTAAAGTGGATTTTGTTAGGTCTGGCCAAATAACAAATAGCATTTGATGTTTACTCATCTCAATCTTTATACTGAAGTAAAATCGTCTTGAAATTTGAACTTAATATTTTCATTTTCCTGACTGAAATTTTTAAAATTTATTCCCACATTGGTTTTAAGATCACTGGTTTGACTTCTAAAGTCATTCATTATGTTACTCGATAGCATTCATTTCTGATCTATATGCACTCCATTTATTTATACTCATTCTCTCTAAGCAGCTTAATTTCTTTTTTTCCTATTCCGTAAACAAGGGCCGTATATTTAAATTCCAATTTTTTGAGAAACACTGCCTCAAGTCTAGAACTTTTTCTTCTCTCCTTTCTACTTAACCAAACTCACTCACCCAATTTCTAGGTCATAACACATTAACAGTTTGCCTTACTGTATTTAAGTCCCTCTCCGCCCGATTCCTCCATCACCTAAGGTTCTTACCACAAAATTCATCATTAAATTTACTTTTGCTTTATAATGGCCTAATATGCCTTTATTTTTAGTCACCAATGAAATTATAAATATCTTTAAACAAAGTAGTATGAATATCTTTTGCAACTTCCATCACCTACCGTAGGGCTGAGTACACAGGAGGCATTGGTTAGGCACGTGTTCTAACAGACAAGGACTCTCTCACAAGAACAGTGGAGTCAATGAAGCACTACATTAGGAGTTGTCAACATTGACATAATCTACTAACTTGGCACTTTTCAATTGGAAATCCCCTATATCTTGTACCTACTACATTACATTCGAAGGTGCTGTATGATTTATGCAAGTTTCAAGGGGAATGCCAGATGGCTGGCTGTGTCTAGAATCTTCATAGCTTGGGTTTCTGCTAGTGTTAAAATCAGTAAACAAACATACTCTTAAATCTTCCTGACAGATCTGTAGCCATGCCTCTTGCCCTTCCAGGTAAGTTTGTTGAGCTTGCAAATAACTCAGACTCTTACCAGTGTTTTTCCCAGAGACAGCTTTTATTTGAGTAGGCAAGTGTGCAGAGTCCGGAAGATTTACGAGGCTTCAGAGGCATAAACACAAACTACATGGTAGGTGTGAGGTGTGTTCCAACCGTAGCCCTCTCACCTTCTGTTAATGATTACGGGAAGGGAGGCATCAATACAAAACCAGCAACTGGAGGGCTCTCAAGTTCCCAATCTGATGAAGTCTTCTGGTGCCAGACCAACTTTTGGGGTTGTCACATGGCTTAGTGAAGCAGCTTCCAAAATGGGCTGAAAAACCACAATTTTGATATACTGGGCTAGATGCCAGAATAGAGTCGGAGTCCAGCCGACTGCCTAAAAGATTCCAGTTGCTACTTTAGCACCAGTGCATTGTCTGAAATCCCCAGGGCACACTAGTGAAACCAGCACCAGACAAACACAGTGGAGCCACATTTTAATACTGTTTTGGGGAGTGAACTAATATTTGCCTTACAGGTTAACTGAGTTATGGCAGGCTTTGGCTGGAAGTTTTCCTTCAGGAACTTATTTGGCCCTCAGCATATCTTAATCTTACAGTAATTGTTGGCAGTCCAGGGTGGGGTTCTGGGCTGGAATTTTACCCTTCATACTCTACCCCCTCTTTGCCCCAGGGGTTCTGATGAATAAAGCATGCACAGAGAGAACTGAACCAGTTTGGGCAAAGTATCAGCTTTATCAAGTACAAAACTTCCTAATGTGCTGGAATATGCAAAATGAAGTTTCCTATTCCTTCTCTTTGGACAGGAGACAGCAAAGCTGACATGTCAGAGCTGATCCTGTAACCACCGTTTCTCAGACTGAGAAGTTATAGGTCAGTGAACAATCATAAAACTTTCTGACCAAAAAGCATTTCTTATAATTACTTTGGCACTCATTCTGAGTGAAGAAACTGAGAAAGGCAACAGGAAATGGAGAGGAAAGCTCCCTCTACTTGAGGACACTTGAGGTCTATGAGAAGGAGGATGGAGCCATCTTACTTAGGAGGTCTCCCCTGGTGATGAGAACCAATTGAATGGTCACCCTTTCTCCAACGGGAGGAGCTGGGACATAAAGTGCACATTCCACTCTATACAAAGAAAAAATATGAGTACAACAATGGCAAAGCAAGACTTTACTTCCTTAGGAAAAGACAGGAAATTGGTTCTGCTACCTACTATAAAAAGGTAGTGTTGAAAGCCCTTGAAGTAGATGAGTAAGCAAATTAAGAACTTTCACAGGAGCTACAGGTAGAGTATTACAGATGCTGTGGACTGTATTCAGAGAAAAGCCAAGTTCTATGATGATAATGGCCACAGTGTGGAGTGGATAGTATTGAGTCCATCAAGGAGCCCTGAAGCAGTACCCACTCTGCAAGTGGGCATCCTGATGAGGCAGAGTTACCCCTTGTTTGTTGACCACCTTCACTTGTGCAGGTTAACGCTAAGGAACAGAAAGAATTATTTCATCAAAACCCATAGTATCTTTAAATAGTAGCATCCTTTTCCCTTTCAGCCTTAGGAAACACATTCTTAGGTTTGTTATCCTAATTTGCTGTTTCCTCTGGTAACATTAATATTCATTCATGATTCCTTTATACCTTGTTATCTCAGGCAATTGGCCCAAAAGTGTTTTGGGTAGTCTAATCTATATTAAGTTGGATAAAGTTAAATCACAAAATAATCAACAAGTGGCTTAAAATCAGTGGGTTATATTTGAGAAATACGATGTATGCAGATGATTATATAAGCACTAGAAAATACTGATTCATTTAAAATTCACAATTATTTGTTGCTAGGTGGCATACAGTTTTCAGAGTAGGCAGAACATATTATAGCTGCTTGTGACTGCATTTAAAGAAATGTGCTATATTTTTTCAAAATAATTTAAGTCATTTGATAACACTTAAGACAGGGTTATTTTTGGTAATTGGCTGCTTTAAAGGTGTGTCTTGGTTGGAATCCAAAAGTGAACAAATAAAGGAGCCAAGAGCCATAAACATATTTCACGGCTCAAGAAAACAGAAGAAACTCTTAGAAAGATTAAGCTTCCCTGCATGATTTATCTTTCAGGCTTAGTTTTACGCAGTAACCTTCAACAAGCCTTCATATCTTTCTGCGGCTCTTTTTCTTATACTTAAACCGAACTATCCCATAGTCAAATCAAGGGCATGTAATAGAGAATCAATCAAATTTTGCAAAATAACATAAATAAAATAATCCCCCCACTAAAATTCTGCTAATACCATCGATTTTTAAAAATCACATATATGAAGTCATGTAATGAAAAATGCTTCCCATTTCCCTACTTACTGTTTACCCTTCCCTAGAAGTAAAAATTTACAGTTCCTGCAGCTGATTCTTTTAGCATTTTCCTTCAATTTGTTAAAGATAACACTTAAACGGTTACTTTTTAATTTAAAAAAACTTTAGACCGCATCTACCACTTATACTCCCACCCTGGAGACTTTGAACTTTCTTATCTGTTACACTGCCAGAAGAGATATTTCAAAATTGTGGTTAGATCAACAGAGGAAGTTTACATTATTCTGACTCTTAACGTTATTCATATTAAGCTATACATTATATTACAACTGATTTTTTCTTCCTTTACTCTTCTCCTTGATTTGCTTAGTTTTTAATTTTATTGTAAATTGACAAATTATAATATATACTATATATATGCTTATAGGTACAAAGTAATATTACTATATTTATACCTTGTGAAATGATTTATTGAAGTGAATTAAAATATCCATGGCTTCAAATTGCCTTATTCTTTGTGGTAAGAATATTTGAATTTTATTCAGAAGTTCTAAAACATGCAGTACATTATTAACTTAATGATCATGCAGTAGACCTCAGAAAAACTTACTCTTGTCTAATTGAATCTTTGTACCCTTTCATCAATATCTTCCTATTCACCCCACTCACAGGCCTCTGGTATCGACTCTGCTTCAAGGGTTCCCATTTCCTTACTTTTCCTTGTTCTTGTCACAAATCCAACCCCAGATTTCATGGGTTTTCTACATTTCCTCAGATGAATTGGAACTGCTATCAACTTCAATGTTTGGATACAGTGTCTCACTGACCCCTAACCTATGGATGGCTGCTTCCAAAATGTTCAAGGGCCCTCTTGAACTTCATGTCAGGGATCATATTTTCCTTGCAGAAACCTTATTTTAGGACTCCTTTATGTTTCTCATTTTTGGCTTACTCTCTTATTTTAGAGGAGCACACACTTCTTTAGCTTTCTGAGAAAGTGTGTGTAAGAAAAATCTTGCTTGTCTTAAAACAGCTTCAGCCAGGCTACATAAGAGTAAATATGGGCTGGGAATGCTGGTGTATAACTACAACCCCTGCTATTTTGAAGGCTAAGGCAAGAGGGTCGCAGGTTAGAGCCCAGCCTACAGCCCAGGGCCAAGATTCTGGCATTAATACCCAGCACCCCCTGCAATCTGTATCCTTTCGGATATTTTGGCTAGACATTGAATTGTAGATTAGCAATAATCTATTCTAGAATGGCAAAGATATTTCCACAGTTTTTTTAGATTCCACTTTTATTACTGAAATATCAGATTGTATTTTAGTTTCAGATTATTTGTATATGAATTTATTTTTGCCTCTGATTTTTTTGGAATTGTCTCTTTGTTATGTTTGGAAATTTCATGTTTATGTGGCTAGATGTGGGTATATTTTCATCAGTTTTTCTAAACACTTAGTATGCCACCTCATTATGAAAACTTGTTTCATTTGTCAAAAAAATATTTTCAAAATACTCTACTAATTTCCTTTTTTCCATTTTCCTTCTCATTTTTTTCCTCATTAAGTTTATTGGTACATTTTAGGTATAAAATACAGTTACATTTATCATTGGGATCTTGTACCATTACATGAGTCTCTTGGTTCTTATTTTTTTCCCTTTCACTTGCCCTCCCTTCACCCCCTCCACCCTTCCCTATTTGCAAAGACTTTGTTTCCAGTTTTTTCCTTTTCTCATACTTTTTCTTTTCCCTTTTTTCCTTTCCCCTACCCCTCCCACTTCCCCTGCTCCTTTAGACCTTTTCTTCATATTACACAATATCAATTATACATTTTTAAAATTACGATATCAAGATCTAGGAGATGTTACCACAGATTTTACAGAATTTAGAAGGATATAGAAAGCATATTACAAAAATCTGTTTTGAAA